>VZTI01005237.1:905766-1050404 GCA_013397865.1 Struthidea cinerea | reverse complement strand
CTGCGTTTGAGGGGCCAAGCTACCGGACTGAGCTCCTTAAAATCTTGCTTCTTTCTAAAGCAGGAAAAAACCTTATCATTGCAAAGTCTAGAAAGAAAGTACCAGGTACAGACCAGTTCCGTCTTCACAGCTATCAGGAGCTCTATAAATTCTTACCTCCATAAAGGTGTTCAGACATACGAACATTAGGATAGGAAAACATCTGCACTGATTAAGACCAAGGCTTGCTTAGCCTGATATCTTCTCTTTTAAATTGGATGGATAGCAGGAGTTTAAGGGAGCATGGGAGAACTGATCAGACATATGGAGATACTTCCCCGCAGAACTCTCCCAGGGTCTGATGACTCAGGTGCTTCTTGAGCTGTAAATGTTATCTTTATCGACAATAAAGTGTTTAATTTCTTTATCACATTTTTTTCTTTTTTTTTTTTAATTGTATGTATTTCTAAGAAACCTCAAGGGGTATTTTTTGTCCAAGACGTTTTTTTCCAACCCCTCTTTGAACACTTTCAAGCCCTTTACACCTTCATCTTCCTCTAGCAAGAACTTCCTCAGATCTTCTGTGGGCAGAAGTGAATTTCTTTGGAGTGTACTGACCTTAAACAAGATTTTTCAATAGCAAATATAGACTGTAGGTTGCCTTGGTAGTACCTATTTTGCATCATTTTATTTTTATTTCCTACCTTGAGGCAGCTTTTAAAGAACCTGACATGTAAATCTGTCATCCTTAAATCTGCTTCTTCTTGGAAGTCAGGTCCCTCCTATGCTCCTTAACGGATTGAGGTGTCTTGACTTGTGTACCCCGAAAAACTCTCCAAGCAGTGAGTCACTTAAAAATCTTATCTCTGTAATTTTACTTAGTGCTGGATAAATTCCCAGTGTCCCATTAATCCAGGGTTGCTTGCAAAGATGTTCTCTATGGGAGCCAATCTTTGTTGTTACTCCAGGGTCCTGGCCATGGCCTAGCAGAGGTCCTTGGGACTTTGTTCCAATCCCAAACGCCTCCCTGTTTTAGCAGACTTGTTTTAGGGGAACAGGGACTTCCTGAATTGCTGTCATGTCTAATTTTGCAGATCATTTTATGAGCCTTTTCTCTTTTCTAGTTCCCTCAAAGGTATGGGCTTTCAGCAACCTGCTCAGATTCACCAGAGAAGAGACCAAAAGCAGAAAGACGAGCTCTGAAGTGTCTACAGGTTCCACATGAACAGGTTCCTTTCGTCAGAACGCACCAATTTTACCTGCTTTGGGCCAAAGTAGAAATCCCTCAAACTATTCCATCTTTGCAACTTAACCATGTTGAATTTTCACTCCGTGCAATACCAGAAATTCTGAGTAGTGCCACCTTTACCCGCTGGGGTTCTCCATAAGAAATGTGCAACCACTTGGTAAATTTCTGTTACTAGAGGTGTCCGCCCAGGCTGTTTTGGTTCAATAATGATTTCCAGTGACTGGGTAGGAAGTGTGTTGGAATATGGAACTTAAATCCATCTTGGCTAACTTGGATATATCTAAGGTAGGCCCTCAAAAACAAAGTTATTAACAGAACATACTTGTATGTGTGTAAGGAGTGAGGTTACAGCAAAAAGCAGTCCCCTCCCTCCTCTAAGCTGAGCCAGTTTCAACTGGCCTCTGGCTTTCCCCAAGATCAGGAACTTGAAAATGTGACTGAGAGCCAACCCTCTCCCTTCTCCTATTTGATTCCTGTGCCCAAGCCACTGTGGATCTGACCCAAGGACCTCCTGGCTCTAAAAATGGATTTTGCACCACCCAAGTGGCTCCTGTAAAGTGCAGAATTGGAAATGCAGTGTTTGTAGTTGTAATGATTTGCAGAAGAGGTGGGCCTTTGGAAACAGGGAAAATTGGCTGCTATCACCTCAGTGGCTTTTTAATGTGGTCTAAAGAAAAGGAGAACCATTATCTCCTACTTGCTGCAGATTATTCAAGCCTTCCAGCAAATGGGCCGAATTCCCATTGGTGTAAACTGGATTGGCTCCACTGGAGTCAGTGGAGTTGAGCTGTTTCACACGCTGGCTTAGGATTTCTCCTGTTATCTTTGAGCATGGCAGGAATAAAAATTGTAGCATTACAGTTAAAGTCCCTCCTATGCTGTGGATGATAATCCATGCCTTCCCCTGTCCCCACGGAGCTGAGTTGTCTCAAGATTATGAGCCTTAGATGTTTAGAGCAATTTTGACTGGATCAGAGGTTATAGCCTCTGCTTTTTAACATTCTGCTTTTATTTTCAGGCTATGAAGTGTAATAGTTCACCATTTTGGTTTAAGTATCACAATAAAAGTCAGTGAGATGGAACAGGCAATAAGCAGCCGTTTTACATCAGTGCTGCCGAGACGGAGTGCTTAAGTCTTCATTAACCTACAGAGGAAGGAGCCACAGAAAAGACACTTGAAATAAAATACCAGGGATGAGGCTCAGATCCCTTCTGGACCTGTACAGGCAGACACTTTGGAAGGCTGGTCCCTGGTGGCAATGTCTCTTCGTGTCTGTGCCCTCATGCAATAAAAAGGAGGGTGGGGAAGATCCACACTGGTGTGTCGGGGGCTGGAGTGCCTGGGATGTGTCACTGCTGATGGACATCAGGAGCTGAAAGCCAGACAGGCTGTACTGCAGGGACTTCATAACTCAGGGGGGGCATTTCTGCATTTGCAGCATCTCTTTATTCTTCATTAGGCCCTTTATTAGAATTCTGAGACTGCTGGGTCTGTTCTGACACGTGATATTCTATTAATGGTCCACGTTTCTGCATATAGTCCAAGAGAAGGTGGGGAACACAGTGGTAGGTGGAAAGATTTCAGATTTCCCTCAGCTCTTCCTCACAGCAGAGAGTCTCCAGGCCTCAGAGCATCTCCGTGGCCTCCTCTGGATTTGCTCCAGCAGGTCCATATCTGTCTTTCATTTTACCTGCTCTCTGCTGGGGCATAGGTAAAGATGCCCTGGTGTGAGACTTCAGACTCATTTGGTGAAGGAGAAATAGCACTTTCCCTGCAGCCCAGAAACAGGAGAGCTCAAATAAAGGTATTGCTGCTTTCCCTCTTGCTGAACCGAGCTTTCTCCCTGGTCCCAAAAGTGCAGCATCCCAGCCCTGCTTTACACAACACTTTTCTGCTGCTTCTGTAAAAGGTCTCCTTGCGATTGCCTCTATTTACTCTTCAGTGTAATGAAGATTGTTTCCCTTGCCTGGGGGTAGAAGTAGAAATGCTGAAAATTTACTGTTCTGGTTTATTGTTTAAAAGGGATTTTGCTGGGCCATGAGCGTGTCTCTGCCTTGTCCTGGGTTTTGCCATGTCAGAGCACTTCCAACATCTTCTGCAATGTCCGCAGGATCTGTTTCCTGGGCTTCTGTTTGAAACCCAGCACAACTGCGACAAACTTTCCAAGAAAACAGCCACTCCCTGTGTTTTTGATTCATGTTTCCCCATTTTCATCCCAAATTTGCTCCTTTTCCAGTCAAGTCAAACATCTCCTCCTGAATGCTGAATAAAGAATGATAATATGTATTTGGGGTTTTTTTCCTAAGATAAAACTAGGAAGAAAAAACACACAAGGAAAACATCTGTCTTAAAATCAACAGATACACCTGTCTACTTCACTTATTTTGCTGCAGGAAAACACAATAAAATGAACCAGGTGCAAGGTGAAAGACAAGGCTTAGAGTCTGTTCTGTTTTCACCTTTGTTAGAGGCTTCTTAACTTGCTTACTTAGTGGAGAAATTCAGAGATCTTTATTTACCTGTTTTCTAAAGTCCTTATATTCTGTCACGTTACATGAAAATGGCTGGTTACAAGGAATTTTGCTTCCAGTTGGAATTAGAGGTCCTGGAGTACACCTGCTTTGCAAGTCTGCATTGCCAAGTGGAGGTTTGCAGCAAGGTGGAAATGAAATGAAGCAATATTTTCACATCAGGGTAGGTGAACCTGGGCCACTCACCTACAGGTGGATATTCAAATTGTGGCCTCAAGTCCCTCGTCTTATCAAGGGCAGAAAAGTTCTTTATTTGCATGAGAAAAGCAATATATTAATGATAAGGAAGAGTCAGGGTAAATACTTTAAAGACTATGAGGCATTTGGATGCTACCAGGGTGAATATAATGTAACTAACTGAGATAAATGGGTGGTTGGGAATAAGTAATAAAATAAATAAAAGTAGGTAAGTAAGTGCTTCATAAAGCTCTGCTGTTTCTTCAGAGAACAATGAGCTTTCCTGATGTCCTCAGATTAGTAGGATGTGTGTGATCTTAGTGGCTACCAAAGTTCATGTTAGAAAGTGAACAAATCACAAAGGTTTTACCTAATTTTTATTTGTGTTTTTAGGTCTGAATTCCTGACTGTCCTTGCCCTGAGAGACAAGGACAAGCTAAAGCTGTGCTGAAGTCTGCATGGTTTTGAGCACAAACTAAATGAAGCACTTTCAACAATCCAGCCAGTGACTCAGTGTAAATGTTATACACTGCTTGGAGATAACATCTAAAATAAAAGTGTTTTTTTCCACTTTTTCTTCATGGCTGCTGTTGTCCTATGAGAAAGGGCTCTCTGTGTATTTAAACATTGATGAACTCTTAAGTAAAGAATCAAAACAAAGAGAAAAAAATAGTCCCCAAGAGTGTGTGAACAGCAAGGGCTTCTCTGCCTTTGCCCTGATTCTCTTTCTCCTTCAAACAGCTGTAAATCTTCATGATGTCTCTCCTTGTCCACCAGCACTGCTAGAGGCAAATGAGCAGGGACAGGCACAAATATTCAACCCTAGAGAGAGAAAACACTAAAATAGTCCCTCTCCACTCCCACCCCCCATTTACTCTCTTCTGTCCCTGAGCAGCCACACCAGTGCTGAGATGTGTCAGCACATGCAGGGGTTTATCTGATTCCATTTTAGATCTCTGCTATTTGCTTGCAGGACTTAAGCAAGTGAGAATTTTATAGTGGGCTGATCAAAGATGAGTGGAAACCTCCTCTTATTCCCATCTCAATTTTCTGAATAGCAACATCTATTTCTATCCATCAGGCCCTGGAAAAGGGAAACTGCCTCTCTCAGAATCGTTTCCTTTCCCCTATTTTTCAATTCCAATAATTAAGAAAAAAAAGGATAAAATCCATAAGAAGTGAGTAGCAGCACCATTCAGTTTGTGCCTGGGAGTCCTTCTGTGGAGGTGACAACACGTCACATTCACAGGGAGCTGGGAAGCATCACTGGGATGCTGCATTTATCCCACGTAGGGACGTGGCTGAGCTTTCCCTGGGCTGCTCTCTGCTCCCGGGGGCATTGGCTGTACAGACCTGAGGCAAACACAGTGCAGCAGCGACATATCTGCTGCAAACCACGTCTGTAACTACAAGAATTTTAATGTAAATAGAAACAAACAGCAACTGAATGAACTTCTTAAATCAAGAACTGAGACTCCAGAGGACTTGGACTACGTGGCTTTGTTGTTTGCTTTTGTGACAAGGTTACGCTCTTTGTGTCAAAAGGAATTTTATTGTTGCCTTTTAAAGAAGTGTAAGTTCACACAATATTAAGATGCTCTTCTCTTTAACACTATTTGTCTTTTCAAAAAGTACAAAAGAGTACAACAAGAGGCAGTATGTCACAGAAAGACAAAAGAGCTTAAGAATTGGTATTTTTCCATCCCATCAGACACCTGCAGGCCATGAAGACATCACCTAGATGAGTATTTAGCTAAAAATTCTGAAGTTAGTTCGGTTTCTGGCATTTAGTGTCTGAGGCCCTGGTGGTTGTGCCTCAGTGGTGGATTTGAACACAGCGCAGGCCGGACACAGGAGTGACTCCAGATGGCTTCTGGTGCAGTGATATAGAAATGAAAAATCCCTTATGAGCTGCTGAGTAAATGGTGTATATTTTATTCACCGGTTAGCTGGTCAGTGTAGTGAGCACCACCAGAATATCCTTTATTTCTCTATGAGAGAGCTCCTGTGCCTTTAACCGAGTGTGACAGTTCCTTAACCACCGTGCCCCTCACCAGAGGTTCATTTTCTTCCCCTGGGACATCACTCAGAGTAATTGTCCCCAGTAATAATCAATAAATCCAAATTATCTTGAATAAAGCCAGATTTATTTAACACAGTGTAACAAATAGAAAACCAGAAAGAAAATCCATGTAAATACGATTTAAAGAGAGCAGACTTGTCTGAGACTATGGACTATGTAGTAAGCACACCAGCTGGCCAAGATATTTTACAACACCATGTAGAGACCAGCACATTAACCCTTTAGATTAAGGAAAGTAGATTTTTGACTTGGGAAAACTTCAGGCTGCGCAGGACTTTCTCTCTCCTAAATAAAAATTTCTTAGCTCTCCACCTTGTTAACCTGCTGAGTAAATAAGAAATACTAAAGATGGAGGCTTTTTTTAATATGGAAAGTCTTGGGTTTTTTGATAATGCCACTCTGGAACTTCTCATGGAAATGCCGTAAATATTTTTCATTTTCTTCCCTCAGATGGGAGGCCATCAGAATATTCTCTAGAATCATCTAGCGGCCCTACAGCCTTTGGATTCTAGTGGCACTGGGATCAAATTCATGCAAAACAAGTTTTTACATCAGATTTCTTTCCCGTAGCTTAGAAATCAAATGCCATTCCTGGTTCTTCCATCAGCTGTTTTTTGTTTCCCTGTTCCTAGAAGTCAAGTTCTCGGAGGCTGTGATTTCAAAATGCCATTTTCCTGGGACTGCTGGGTTCCAGTACTACTTCTCAGTTTCTGTGGTGGCAGAAGTTTCTCCCAGAGCTACACTGCTGAGGCTCTTTCTCCAGCTAATTAAAATTTAGACCTCCAAATTATCTCTGCTGTTTGGTCTTTGCCTCAATCCCTGAGCACGCATTCATGGTGGTGCAAGTGAGATTCCTCTTCCCCTGGACCACTCCTTCAGTTGCTCGTCCCCCAAATGTCCTTTATTATTTGATTCACAATGCGGTGACAGCCTGCACCATTCAGAAACTCACAAGGGACTTCAGCAGGAGATGCATTTGTAGTTTTTTCTTCCAAGGACTGGGTATTCAGAGGCTGATTTTTCAAGCTTCCCATGTAAGATGATTGTGCTGTGAGGCCACCCTTGAAGTAGCCTCTGTTGGCATCCCAGAGATCAATTACTATAAATTAGTCTTTGAAAATTTGATGGTGACTTGGTCAAAAAGGAGGCTTCCAACCTTGATGGTTTAAATGTGATTTTTTTGTTGTTGTTGTTATAATTTAATGTAGTGTTCAAGCAAGTAATTTCATGAACTTTGGGAAACTGCTTTAATTTTATGTGTTCATGCCTCCATGCTGAGATTTCATGAGAATTCATCACTAAGGTATCAGGGCACACTGCAGCCTTTCCCTTTCCTCTGAAAGCCTTTAGGACCTTCATAACTTTGAGAATTGTTCATCTGCCAAATACAGTTAAAATTAGCCAACTGTTTCAAAAGTTTGGTGTGCTTATGCACATACCCAGAGCATGAGTGTGCAAAGCTTATTCCCTCAGAGAGCAGAGATAAAAGGAAATTGGCCACTATAATTGAAATTGATAAAAGTATTCAACATTTTTAACAGAGCAATTCAAGACTACTCTTATCACATTCTTGCTTTTTTGCAAAAAATGGTAGTGACCCACATCCTCATATTTGTTTATGTCACTGTAAGATCGTGATAAGTCAAAAATATGCAGTGTACCCCAAAATAACTGTGGTTGTAGATAATTGCCCCTCTGAAAACCTTGCTGGACCAGATTATTGTGCAGCCCTCAATGTGTGTATTTAGAATTTGTGGGCAGCTTTTAGCATGCACACAATTCTCTTCAGACACATTCCTTCTCACGCCTGACCTCCATTTTACATGATTTTAAGCTGTTTTCCTCTTAACGTGACGCTATTCCCAGTGCATTTCTACAACATATTTAGCATACCATTAATTTTTTTCCCCTTCAAATCTCATCCCATCTGATAGCCTGGCAGCTCTGACTATAACCAGTTTCCTTCTCATTACCAGTCCTTTAAAAGGGAGGAAGAAGACATCGTCAGGGTTTCGTTACCTTTCTTCTTTCCCATTGTGAATTTCCCACTTTCCTACTTTGTCATAAAACCACAGAGATTGTTGTTCACAGTATGCATCCCACTGACAGAGAGAGAAATAACAAAACCGTAATGCTCAAATTGAATCAACTGCTGTCATTTTGTTGCAGATAATTGAGCATATTTTTAGAGTCCTCCTCTGTGGAGGTTTTTTTTTTCTGTTAAGTCATCCTCTGTGCAGGTGTTTTTATTTGGTGGGGGGGATGCTTTTGTCTTTGCTCTGTTTCTGAAGCACTGAGGGCACAGATGTTACCAGAGTCCTAACATAGCCTTTGCTGCTTTTCTTGGGGTTTAACAAGTTGCTACAAGGAAGGTCTGGTCTCATCTTTACCCCCATATTCTGCTAAGTGTTAGTATCAGCAGAGTCTTAACAATCAGTTTAACCATTGTTAAACAATTTTTTCTTGTTTTCCTTCCCCGAGAAGAGGTGCAGTTTGGCTTCTTGGTGCCCTTCTTATCTTTTCACAGAGTGGCCCTTGGAAGTGGAGTCAGGAATGAAGTGTCATCATACTTGGCACAGCAGAGGTTGATTCATTAAAATCAATCTTATCTGAGTGAAAGGGTGAATTTAAGTTTAAATTTTTAATTTTTAGGTGTTTCCCAAGGATTTTCTTTAAATGCCAAAACCTCCATTCTGTCTGAATTTTTAAATGAAAATATTCTGCGTATTGTTCCAAAGTGATTCTTTGCATTTTCAGAATTGCTTTTCATTTTCAGTAGAAGATTTTATATGTTCATTGGCCAGAGCCTGCACTAGGGCAGACTTCTGTTTGCAAAAGTACTTGAAGAGAGTTGTTTTTATATTGTCGTCCTAGTTTTGGATAGGAAAATATTTCCAAGTACAAAATCTTATGGCATGGAAAGCACTTTCCTTCCACTTCACTTTTTAAAATAACTGCCTCTGTTGAAATACTATTCTGCTTCTTTTACTTTTTCCTAGTGCCCATCAATAATTCATTACATTATTAGGAAATGGGTAAAGCTGGAATAAATCATTTAATACAGTATTTTCCAAATTCATATCGATGTGAGTTTGAGTGTGTGGGATACAAGAAGGTGATTACCGTTTCCAGCAAGTAAAAGAAGCAGATGAACTGTACAAAACGCTCAGTAAATGCCGTGTGTTTGGCAATGCAACTTTCTGGCTCCCTGGGCATGGCACAACCCAAATCACTGAAAACTATTACCTTACAGACCCAAGCACTGTCTGATGTGGCTGTGCATGACCAGGCTGTGAATTACTGAAGGATTTAAACACTGTCCGGGGCTGATAGTTGCTTTTTTCCTGAAATATTAAGTGCAGCCTCTTATGTTGTACTTCGTCATTTAAAGCAAGATGCCCCTCACACCTTTCAGCTCACATATATGGAACAGAATTTTTAATAGAGCTCCTGTCTGTATCACCAGTGTGGAGCTACATCTCCGTGAGTCTCATAGTCAGCAATGTCAATCAGCTGAATAAAAGTGTGCATGTGCTGAAATGCTTTGCTGACAGGGAATTGCAGGCTGCAACAGCTTACAGCCTGCGGAGACCTAAACTGGGACCTGAACACGAAAACCACTGTAACATCCTCTCTCCCAGATAATTTCCCCACCTTTCAGTCTTCATGAAGAAAGGCTGCAAAGCCTCCCAAACACGCAGACTCTGCCCAGAAAGCTGATCAGACCTCAGCCGGTGCTCACGGATATCACAGGAGCAGGGAGCAGCACGTGGTACCTTCCCGGTCATTTAGGAATTGCAGAAGGAGCTAAGCTGAGACTGGCTACTGAACTTGAGGTCAAGTTTAATTGCTCTAAAGTAGTGCCATGGGAAGGAGGGGTTTAGTTAGTTTCTCCAATGGAGCTTTCAGAAAAGCAGCCACTGACTCAGCTTATTTAAAAGTGCCTTAGGAACATGTGGTCCACAGGGCGGAGGTGCCCACTTTAAAGCACTTTGGCCATGGATGTCCGTTCCTGCTTGATTTACAGGAATGTGAAACAGGTAGTTTGACAAACCAGAATGCATTCATTCCATGTTCTTTCCCCAGCTCAAAAGCCATGCTAATGGTATTAATAAGGATTAATGGAGGCTTGAGGGAATTAGGAAAGCATCCTGTATGTCAGCCCTTCAGCAAAGCCATGTCTTAAGACTTACTACATTTACAAACGCTCCTCACCAGAAAAGAAAAAGAAAAAAAACTGAAGAAAAAGGAACCCCAAACCCCTCCTGCAAGCTCAGAGATGGTGGCAGAAGAGTTGTTCAGCGAAGGGAGGTGGAGGACCCCGAAGCCAAGCAGAGAAGAGAAGGGCAGCTGTGGGAGTGGAGGAGCTGGCAGGGCTGGCTCAGCCCCGGTGCCAGCGCTGTGCTCCGATGTGAGATCCAGCTGGCAAAGGGGAGCTGCAGAAACGCTGCTCTCTTGCTCAGCAGATCTGCTCTTAATTACCTGCCTGTAAATCAGGATTCATTTAATAAGTCTGTGGAGCTAGACAGTGTGTAAGCTACAGTACCTGCAAGCTGAATTTCTCCGCCCTGGCTATGTGCAGGTTTCAGCCGCTACTGTGAACACCTCTGCGCACAAATTCTACGTTTTGCTCCACACTCCAGAACTGAAACTGTCTTAAAACGTAAAGTTGAGTTCAGATAATGATTTGTACCACAAACAAGAGGTTTTCAGCTGCAGCAGCAGGGCAAAGACACCAGCTCCCAGCTGCAGCACGGGGCCAAATGCTGCTCTGAAGTCCCCAGTGCTGAGGTACCAAAATGAGCAGGAATTAAATAGTGTAGTACTCTTTGTATATGAGAAATAAGAATGAGGAGAGCTTTTCTGAATGAAAGGAAAACAAATCCCAAACCTGATAAATAAATATTTTTAAAGGCCCTTGACACAGGTCAATTCTAGACATTAACAGTCCCTGGCAAAATTGGGTTAGATGAGGCAAGTCAGAGGTGCTGATTCTAGCTGAAAACTCAAGTGCTGACTGCTTTGGGTACCTTGTGTTGCTTTTACATTGTTTTTCAGAGTTGTAGGATGGCATATTTTATTTCAGAAGAGCTGACTGTCAAGGCCCTGTTTTGGTGACTTTAGAAATGTGTTTAGATCAGAAAACTACTTCCTTCTCCATTACTTTCTGAACTCTGTTAAGAGTAACCTATTCAACTTTTGACTTCAGAGTTTATCCAACTTGAGGCCACTGTATTCTTCCAGCAGCAGCCCTTTGGCTTCTGTAAAGGATGAATGACTGGCTGTCTATCACAAAAAAAAATGAGCCTTTTCCATCATTTTCTTCATTTCTAATTTACATCCATTGGCACTTTCACTTATATTCTTAATTTTTGTCTCCTGAGAAGGAAGCTTTTCATACATCCATTGTTAAGTAGAATCACCAGGAATTTCCAGAATAAGCAGGGAAAGAGAAGAAGAAAGAAAAAAGCAACCTTCTTTTCCCTCTTTTTTTTTTTTTTTTTAATGTTTTTTTTTTGTACTCCAGCCAGATGGAATTAGGGCAATTGTTCACTTGCAAGTACTATGGAGATTAATGAGGTCCAGAGGCAGAGCCATGAGAAAATAGAAATGTAAAAAAGTGAAGTTTCCAAAAATACAGCCTCCACGATACCATAGGGATGGATCAGATTGAATGTTTCATCTCATGGCCTGACCGGGCAGGCTGCCTCGTGTTCTTAGCTTATTAAAAACCTGAACTCTTTTTTCACGCTCTCAGGCCAACCCCCGGTGAAAACAGAGCTGATGCTCACGACTTGCATGTCTGCAGCCAAAGAGTCACGGCCCTCACTTGGCCAAATGTTTAAGCAGACATTTAAACTGGTCTAAATGTTTTAGACTGTTCTATTTGCATTTCTTTGGTGAGCTCGCTTTGAATCAGCATGTGTTGTTTTCTGAGTTCTGTGAGAGAGGGAGGGAGCACTGGGAGGCTGCTGTGATTGAACTGGGGGTCAGATTTAGATCTGGGCTTCCAGACTCAGACCACTTCACTGAGGTACCCTGCGACCCCAGCAGAACACCCAGGGACTCAACTCCTCCTCCTGCAAACAGAAGCTCTGGTGAGATGCTTACAATTGATTGGAATGTCTGAAGCTCCAACGGGTCAAGTCTTTCTCTTCTTCTTCACCAAGGTCAAAAGGATTGTAACCTGCAAATGCCAGGATTGCACCTTCAGTCGTTATTCCTGCCTGTGTTGGGAAGCTTCCCAAGACAGGGGAAGATACCAAAAAGCTGTCCTGCAAGGGGCTTGTGCCATGCTCTTGCTTGCAAAGCAATTTCAAAGCAGCAGGGGTGATGTGCAAAAGCAAAGAGCAGTGACCCACCTGCTCATGATCTATCCAGAAAGGCGTGAGAGGTCTTTAAGCTGTGTACTTGCACACACTAAACAGCCCTGATGTGAAATGTTTGGAGACAGTTGCTGCCTACTTGAAGTTCCCCAATACTCAAGAGTCAAAGCATTGGCACAAGAATATCTGCAAGAGTCACTCACGTTGTGGGTCCAGCTTTCCCCCACATCCATGGTCAGTAGAGCATCGGAGTCTTAAAGTCGTGTGTGGAGAAGGAACAAGGAGAGAGGCTTAGAAAATAATACATTTATTTTCATGCCTTGTTCCTTTCAGGTGTTTTCTTAACAGTTCCTATTCTGCTAGTAAATACAAGACAGGCTTTATTAGAGCAGGAAATACTGTTTTAAAGTGTTGCTTTAAACCATCAGATATGGTCTGAAACTTGCTGTGTTAACAAAGCATGGAGAGGAAAACTCACAAGGCAGCTACTAAAAAATTTCAATGCTCAATACATGGAACAGTTAAATTTAAAGCAGCTTAAATGACTCCTGTGTTTTACCTGCTGTTGCTGCCACACACAGATCTTGTCACTTTAAATCTTCATTTGGCAATTTTCTGTTCCATAACTGTAGGGTATATACTTGGATCCACAGAAGTATAATATTCTGGCAGCTGTTTCCTTTGCTAGCAGTTTATTTAAGCACATTATTTGGTGCAATTTAGACCTCATTCAGAACTACTTCAAAAACTTAAAAAGACTCATTTCTCCCCCTGCTTGTCTGTCTGTCTGATACCACTCCAGTCATCAGAGCTTCCAGTTCACAGTATCATTTCAGCCATAGTTAATCAAACTCAAAGAGGAAAGGCATATGCTTTCAGGCTAGATTTAACCTTTATATGGGTGCCAGAAAATCTTTGGATGTAGAAAGAAATAAGGAGAAAATGCTTCTGCTGAGAATATCATGGGGGTATCACTTCCATTTATAAGGGCTGCTCCAGAACTTGGATTATAAGAAGCAAATTAGCTGCTTTGGATGAAATATGATTTGGGTTTAAGACTCTATAGGAAATTCTTGTTCTTTATGCACTAGCCCCTGGAGCTCAGACGTACTCTCAGACCTGCAGATATCCTTGGTACATAACTCCTGCTGAAAAGAGTGGGAATTCATTTCCTCAGCACGCAGAATAAGGAAGGTTTTTTGGAGTGAGGTGGTTGTACAGGAGCAGAAGGAAAGAGAGGAGTTATCTATAAGGCATGGCAGAGGTTTGTGAGATAGGAGAGGTGGCAGAGGCGTCCTTGGCCGTGCTGCCCAAGGACTGGGAGGGAGCAGGGTGCCTAATGTGGCTCCTGAGATGACACAGCACCCACGAGTGGGGAAGGCACAGCTGCTCTCAGGAGGGCTCAGTACATACGTGCAGGTTGAACAAAGACCCAACTCAGGCTGGACTCATGCCCAAGGTTTCCTGAGGCCTGAATAAGCATCGTGTCTTGTTTGCTGGTTGAGCCTCTCTGCTGTGCTGGGAGCAACCAGGAGCTTTTGGAGCAATGGCAATGGAATCATTTTGCAAATCGTGCTAAAGGAGACCCACGCCATGTTTCCAATCCGCCCCCACCCCAAAGCTATGCATGAGACAGAGAAGTCCAGGTCTGTGCCTTGAAATCCGAGTCTCCAACCTGGTTCCTGCCCCCTGGCAGATGGCAGAAGCTGTACATTATCATGCATCCCTCCTGCAGCCTCCAGCCCCGCTGGCTGCAGCCCTGCTCCTCCTCCTGCCCCAACCTGCGTGTGCCGCAGGAGGGGCTGACATCAGGCTTACTAATGTGGCTCCACAGCCAGAGATATCCATCTCCCAGAAGTAATTAAATTAACCAGATTTACGCAGTCTCTCACCGCATGCTTTGGGTTTTCCAGAGGGCTGCCAAGATGTGGGGCTGAGCTGCGTGCTGGGAAGGGTGGGAAGGTGGACAGGAAGCTGGAGGTGCCCATCGTGAGCACAGCATGGAGGAGATGCCTTTGTGCACTGCCTCAAAGCCGGGTTTGCCTCTTCCTGGCAGCTGGCAAAGGACTGTGGAGTTTTGGGAGGAGCCCTGCCCCAGTGCAAATCTCGAGACAATCTTTGACTGGGGAACAGGTCCTTCCAGGTTATGTCTGCTCCTACCCTCCCTGTGCTATCAGGCTGCATCTGATGTGGGAACTCTTCCTCAGTTATAAACTAATTTGTAGCGGGCAGCAGAGTGTTTGGTGGTTAGAGGAGGGAGGGTAGGGAGGCATCCCTGCTTCCACCAGAAAATCCAGGCATTTCAGCTGGCCCCCGCAGCTCAGCCCAGCAGATTAAACCTGCCAATCTGTTGCTAATATCTGTATTAGCTCATTTTAAAGTTAGTTTAAGTAGATCTAATCTGCAGTTCAGTCACGGTGTACAGTGTGCACACAGTCATTTATTCAGTGCCACATCTTTCTCTGCTTAGTAATTTACCCAGACCCGCTCACCATGAGGGCACTAATTGCCTGGATGAGGTGCGTGAGATTTAGCCAATGCTTCAAGTATTTGGGCAAGTCGTGTTAAAAGCCCAATGACTCAGTTTATCCATCTGTGTAATGGGGCATTCCCTTTGTCTCAGCGCTGTTGAAAGGCATAATGAGATCTTGCAGAGATGTTGGGCTGCAGGTATTCAGCGTCTCCCAGGGCTTGGTCATTAGGTCTTGATGAAGCCAACCTTGCTCATGAAAGGAGAGGCAGAGACTTCCAAGAGTCCAGCAGGACTGCTCGGATGAGGAAGTGCTGGAGAAGTTGCTTTGTGAAGTTCTTTGAAGCAACTAAAGCATGAAAATTCCTGCCCTTGCCAATTTTAATGAAATATGACCAAGTTTGTCTTAGTGGCGTTTACTTCAAGATGTCCTTTTGTGTCTGAAGAAAGCAAAGTGGCTTTGTCAGCTTTGCTTGTCAGGTAACAAAAGTTAAACTGTAAGGGAGCAGTCTTTTAATTTAGTGGCATTTGGTATCATTCAATAAATGATAGACTAACAACAGCTAGCGTTTGTCTCAGAATTTCCCAGGCAGATTTCTCCAATCTTGGGGAAAGAAACGACAGTGAAGAATGAAGTTCACGAATATTGAAGCCAAAAATACCCTTACAAGTCTCTTCTGTCTCAATTGTACAAACACAGAGCCTGTGGACAGTGGGTGCTTGCCCTGGAGAGGTGAGTTACTGCTCTCAGATCTCCCAGGAGCAGTGGCAACTCTGATCTAACTCTCTGTGCATGTGTTTTTCATCTGTCTTTCTATTTTGCCTTTTTTATGACAAGTACTACAGTGAAGGTCTGCTTCCTTTTGCTCATTTTTCACAGATTTCCATAATTCCTGGCCCAGTTAACTCTGGCCTTGTTTGGACATGCTTCTCCTGCTGCAGCTCTGATTTTCACCATGGAGCTGGAAAATCAGATGGTTTCAAATGGCTGGAGGGTGCTGCCAAACAAGTGGGGATCAGCTTGGGCCCTCAGTCAGAATGTTTGGGGTCACTGAATACCTTTGCTTTTAGTGTCTTTATGGGATAACATTTCTACCCTTATAAACATCACGCATGAGACAAGGGCTGTTTTCTTAGGGGAAAAAAACCAGCACTATCCTGGCACAACTACTGAATACAACTTTCTAAAGGACAAGGAAAACACATCTTCTGGCATTTCTGTTCATTCACCCAGCTCCCCACCTGGCAGGAGATGTGTTCACTTTGCAAATGTCACTTTGTCATAACACTTTGTCCTTTGCTGTCTACTAAATTTTATGCAATGACAGTCATGGTGAACTAAAGTTTTAAAGTCCTGAGGGCTAGTTCCATTCTCACATGAGATTCTACTCAGTCTTTCCTGAATATTTTAATTCAGCTCCACGTCTTGAATAACTCAGCATTGCTTGGCTTGCAAAATCTCAGGTTTTATAATGGGAAGGGGTAGAAAACAACCAGCTCTTTACATTGCTCACACTCAAATAGTATCTGCGATGGAAAAGGTCAGTCTTTCAGCATCCAAAATTGGTACAACCTGGCCCCACTTGTTGGATTATCCCTTTCCCTACTCCATGTCCACATGCTGTGACAGCAAATAAGCACGCATGTCTGGCTCTCTGTCCCCATTAGCCTGTCCATTTCTTGTGACCTTCCAATCTCTTTGGTCCAGGTGTACCAGCAGGTTACCAGCCAGTGACTTAGTGACAAATGAGCCCCTTCTCCACCTGAGCTGTCTCCGTGTCCCCTGTGCTTCTGCGGTTGATGGAACACAGCTCAGGATCTGTTGCAAATTGTTTATTTTATATTGCTCTATCAGGCACCATTTTGTATGGCCAGGATTAATCTGCTGCCCAGGCAGAGCACTGGAGAGGAAAACAAATACTCAGCTTCTGAATAGAAAGGTGACTGGGAGAGAGATTGTGCGAGTTCACTGAGCGTTACTCTTACGAAACATCTGTGCTGCTTTGCAGGATTGTGCGGATAACCAGAGTGAAATTACTTGCCTAGAATGATGGGAGAGAATATTCAAGATATTTCTATATCTCTCAGACTCAGGATGTTGTACCTCAACCACCAATATACATCTTTGGGGATTTCCCTTTCTGACCATAATATCAAAGCTAAAAACAGATCAGAAAAATGCCTGGTTTAAAACGAGATCTGTTTTGTGGGTTGAGAGAAAACCACTGAAAAATCCCGGATCATTCTGCCAAGCCTATGAATTACAAATAGCAGACATGCTGGCTCAAGCAAATCCTTAGTTGCCAAACGCTCACCGTTATCTTCTTTGTGTTGTTCCTTGCAGGTGTCAGGCTGCTGCGAGCTTAGCAGACACCACAGATTTCCTTGGACAGGCTAATACCTTTCCTGAGAGACATCTGTAGTCAAGACACAGCTGGAAACAAATGTGTCCCATGTCTTCTCTGTCATAACTCATCTTTCCAGGGTGGGTCCTGGAAGGACTCTGTGCTGTGAGTGTTTCCTTGTTTAAGGCAGGACTAAGCACCATCCAGTGCTGAGGCCTTTCAGCTTCTCCAACACCTGGCCTGTAACATTTCCCTCCTCACCTGGAATGCAGAATTTCTCCTTCTCCCTGGCTGCCTGTTGGCTGTGCCCTGGTGCTGAAGGGGATTTGTTCCTTGTTTCAGAAGAACCGTGGTTAGACCTCTGCCCTCTCTTCTGCAATATGTGGCTGCCACAAGCATCAGGCTTTGATCACTCATGTTAGATTGAGAAGGATGGTTGTGGGAATTTGGTGCTGTGCAGGTAAAGAGCCACTTTCAGCAGTACCTCTTGTTCTGTTTGTACCTGAGGGTCTTTCATGATCCCATATTCCACAAGTGGCTGAACTGGCTGCTGGTTCCCGGGCCTCTTTGCTCCCCATCTGGACTTCCTTTGCCCAAGCTCTCTGCTCTGGGACATGCTGATGGACAGTTACCCCCTCTGTTCTGCTGCACTGTGCTCTCCTGCAGGGACTGCTGATGCAGCAACTTCAGAGTGGGACCCTCTACCAGAAGAAATCTTGCACTTAAAAACCCCCTGTTAACAACATTCAAAATATGATCTGTTAATCAAAAGCACATTGCAAAAAATACTCCCAGTGCTTCTCGTGCTAATTCCAATAAAGAATAAACTTTCATGGCAATCTGTAAGTTGAGAGAGTTTTCAGTAAAAGTATACACAAAGAAAAGAAAATCTATAACTTTCGAGTAATTTAATCGAAAGGATACATTTACAACTTGCCAGGTATATTTTGGGAATCTTGTTAAACTAATGAATTCTGAGGAATGACACCACTTAGATTCAACATGATAATAAGCACAGAGATATCCCTTGTTGATCTCAATTTCTTCCCACTGGGAGCCTTATTAAGCCTGGCAGTGAGTCTCAGAAAGTTTTTGCTAGGAATGGGCTGTTAAGACCAAAGGTATACTGCACCATTAGAGGTGGAAACAGGCAAAATATTGAGGATAAGCAAGAACATTTTGAGTAAGTTGGGAAATAGTGAAAAGAAGAGAGTTCCTTTTGAAGGGCAAATCAGACGAATTCTTAGCATTAAGAGTGTTTTTGTTCCATGTTTTGTTCAGCCACTCTAATAAATAGAGAAGTCATATAACTTTGGTGACCACTCACACGTTTCAACGGAGAGCTCTTGAGCAGAGTCCTGCTGTGATCGTGTCATGACCAACTGGGCATAATTTGTTTGCACCATTTCCTTGCTGAAGAAATCCTCAAGAAAGGTGAAATCATAAAAAAAGAATCATGATTATGTTCATGTAAAATCTCTCAGCAGAAAATTTTTTTTGATACATTCTTCCATAAGGAAAAGTTCGTCATGAATTATTCAACTTGCTTTACTAGTTACTGCAAGTCCTGCCCTAGTTAGCCAGGCTGGAGAGTGCTGAGTTAATGAAGGCTACTGCTCTGACAGAGAAGAGAAAGAGCATGATTTCAGCAGACTCACAAATATATCTCTCTATCTATTTTTTAAACTTCATTAAGTGGAGTTAATAAAACTATAAAATCACATCCTTAGTGTGCAGTACATGAGTGCTCCCATTAGTTCAACTGTTGTTCCTTATGTTTAGAGTTAAGCAAATGCTTTTAACGATTTGCTAAATCCAGTCTTTGCTTCTTGGACTGGAAATTACCTTTGCATTTGTCCTGCCCAAAGAGTTAAGAAATGATAAAGGAACAACTCCTGGAATTGTTCAGAGCTTGACCTGTCTGCATAATACTCATAATAATAACTATTTTGTCATCAAAGGGATTCTCACTGAAGCCTGGGAGGGTGTAATTTTCTCGGGGGCCATTGTGCATGTGATCCACAATGCTGTCTCATCAAATAATCAAGCGCTGTGCTGCCGCTGGGATGTGTCAAGTTACACAAAGAAAATTATGCTTTTTGTGTGTCCATAAAACAAGAGTTCAGGGAGGCTTTTTAGGGTGGGAAGTATTAAAAAAAAAAAAACAAACCATACTTTCCATCTCCAAATGCATGGCAAAATAAGAAAAAAATCCTTTTCCTTTCTCCTTAAATCTTTCTCCTTAAATAACAATGATCACAAGCAGCAGACTGTTGTGACAAAAGAGCAGAAAAAAGCACTTAAATGCACAACTCCAAAACAGACAAAGGATAATTACAAGGTAGATATGACATAGGTGAAGTGGCTTCTGCTTTTAAGAAAAACAAGATTAAGGAAAGCAATATGGTTCTTTTGGTTATCCACCCAATCTAATCCCAACTCCAAGCAAGGAGTGGCACAGAGGCATCACAGTTTGGCACTGACCTGAGGAAATTGCCAGAGCACGTGCTCATGTGCCATTAGCATTCAATATTTGTTTTGAGGGCTTTGCTGAATTTGGGGATTTGGAGCATTTTAAGCAGTGTTAGTTTAGAGCTGAATGGTTTTAACACTGTTAATTATTTGCAGTTAGAAAGAGGTTTGCACCAGTAAAACATGCTCTTAGCTGTATGCATGCTGGTCTGGTCCTTACCACAGCCACTCTCAACTTATTCTGCTCCTCATTTTAATAAGGACAATATTTCATTCATTGCTTTTATTTTCTGTTAGACTTTAAGCTCTTGGGTTAGGGAACTTGAATGTCCTATCTGCAGTT
This sequence comes from Struthidea cinerea, assembly GCA_013397865.1. Taxonomy (NCBI): domain Eukaryota; kingdom Metazoa; phylum Chordata; class Aves; order Passeriformes; family Corcoracidae; genus Struthidea; species Struthidea cinerea. The sequence goes on along the minus strand of VZTI01005237.1, from coordinate 1,030,428 downwards.
ATCTGCAAGTTACAAACATTGAGGTGGAATTTAAGAAGTGTTCAGCTCCAGACCAGCTCTGCTCTGCTGGAGTCAATGGGAGTTTGGTGGGGTGGGTGGGACAAGTAGGGTAGATCTTGGTGTTCCAGGAAATTTCCTCCACCAGTGCCAATAACTCAGCAACTCACTTTGGCAATAACCAAGTATGTTTTATGGTTTCTTGCCCGTGTTAAGTTACTGAAAGTCTTGCTTTGACCGAATCCAGGATTAGATGTTGGCATTTTTAGAGCTCTCAGATTTAGCTCTTGTTCCCGGTGCACAGGCAGAGACTCTTTCCTGTAAAATCCGTAACTTTGCTGTGTGTCAGATCATCTTACTCTGCTGAGAAGCAGAGTTTGCTGCAGCGGGTGGCTCGAGAGCCTGCCTCTTCAGGTCAAATCAGAGGTCACTTTTCCAACCACAACCTGAAAAATCACTGCAGCTGGGCAAATATTGCAAAAAGCATGTATCTAGGAGAGGCCACGTGTTTGCTTCAGTGACACTTGCTTTCTGCAAACGTTCATGTAAGCAACCTTCTGTTTGCACAGTAAAACAAAGTATTGCAGAGACCATACTCTAACTGTGCTCACTTGGCTGTTTGGAGAGGTCCTCCAAAGGCCTGGGCTATGGAATTATATATGGACTAACGGAATAAAAGTATTTGATTATCGTGAATCTTCCTTGACTATCAGAAATGGAAAAGAAAATCACAAAGTATTGCAGGATTTATGATAGAATTATGACAGCTGGTAACTAAATTTAATATCTTTATGCTTTTTGATCTTTGTAAAATGGAGATAATACTTCTTTAATGCTAAAGGGCTGAATACAAGGATGAAATCATTTAAAACTTTGGGGTTCTCAGCTTTTGAACTGGCAAGGCCTGCGTAATAGGTAGGCAGATTAAAATGTTGATCAGTTAATGGACACACCAGTTAATGGATAAGTTGTTCATAGAATAAAAAAAAAAGATTTTGAGTGAAATTGGGTTTGCACTATTGGATTGCGGTGCTAGTGTCCAGCACTCTCAGTCAGAGACTCATTCTACCCCTGAAGGCTGTATCTCCTTTACCTGTGAAAATTTTTTCTGTTATCCCCTCACATCCTATTCTTAATCACCGTTTTGCAGAAAAACAATCCCACCTGTCCTTTCCCCAGCTCTTTACACTGTGAGTTGTTCTTGTAATTTCTCCCGTTTGCATTGTGCGGGGATGTCTGTTATCCCACCTGTCTTTAACTCTGTCTCCTCGCATGTGGTCTCCCTCTACTTCCCTCACAGTGCTGTGTCTTCTGACGAAGTGCACACTTCCCTTTCCATCCCCCTCTCGGGTGGGTCACTGATGCATGAACAAGCCCCCACCTCTGCTCCCAGAGGCACTCCACTTCTCACCTCTCACCGTTACCCCATCTGTATCCATTTATCACCACTTTCCAACTTGTCTAACCTCGGTTACTGAGCCATTCTTTTTTGTAGCCAATTGAGAATTTCACTATCAATGCCAGACTTATTAACCCTAAGTCTTTTATGCGGTATCGTATGGAGGGAAAAAAAAAGCCTTGTGGAAGTCCAAGTCAATTATGTCTGCTGCTTCAGCCCCGTCAGTTCTCATCGTCACCTCCACTCCAAGGAGTTAATCATATTTGCTGAGGATGACCTACTCTTCATAAATGGATTCTGCTGGCTGCCCTTGCTTAGCTTCCCATTGCAAGAGCCTGTGTGTGGCATCTATAATCTCTCCCAATACTGGGGGATGTGGTATAATAACTCTAATTTTGTCATTCCTCCAGCCAGCTGCCCCCACATGCCATTACTTTTGTCACCAACAGGAGCTTGAGAGTGATTTCTTCCCTAAAGGACTGAACCAAAATGACAGCCCCTGTAATAGGCACAGGCACACAGCACAAGGTGACGGCTGATGAGCTGCTGAACTCCAGACAGAAAGAGTGGAGAGAATTCGCGGGCACCCAGGGTAAGCGAGAAGATGCTGGGCCGTGTCCCCGCTGCGGGTCAGGAGCAGAGCTGGGAACAGAGCTGGCTTTTCGGATGTCCTTGGGCCTTGCTCTGGCTCTGACTATTTTTATTTGGGAGCCTCTTGGCAATGGTGTCCTCCAGCGCACGAGCAAAAGGTGCACGGCTCCATGTGTATCACTGGGGTGCTCCTGTTAACAAAGGCTAATCCAGCAGCAGATTGGAAAAGCAGAGCTGGCGCGTGTGATGAACGCACGGTGGGGCAGAGGGTGAGCGTATGCAATGAAATATGTCAATTCAAGTCATAATAAAAACAACAAACTGACGACCTGACAGTGAGGGTGGAATCCGTCTCAACGAGGGCGAGCTGTCTGTGCCAGTGTCCCCAGGCTGGGCTGCTCCTGGCATCAGGGGAAGGAGACACGTGTCCCCAGGGGATGACCCGCCACCCAACACAGGCACTGAGCTTAAGGTGACCTGTCCTCCAAAGGGACATGTCTTTACCTTCTGTTGAAGAAGCAGCTTTGGAGGCTGATTTTTAGCATTCTAAATGCTAGGAGAAGGCAGAAAAGCTTTTCTAATTATGTGGCTTGATGTAGTTAAACGCTCTTTTGGATTCCTCAGAATAGCTAAAGCACCCCTTCTCCTCCCTATCCCACAGCACCACGCAGAACACGATCTGATCCCAAGGCTCCTCAGGCAAAGAAGAGAACAGAGTTGCCTGTGGATTATGATAATTGCAGCAGGGGAGCTGCTAGACTGAGCTTTGTATTTGTACTCCCGTGTTACCCATAGTCCCAGACAGTGAGCTGAGGCCTTGAGGAACAGAGAATCCCTACTCAGCCACAGCATCCAGCAAACAAGAGAATCAACCTGGAACTCCTACACTGAGAGTCTCTTCAGTAATAACTGAATACCTGCACTTTGGAGTGTCATGTTGAAAAGAAATGAGGCTGCTTGCCATATAAATAGACTCCAGGCAGAGGTTATATTTTTTAGACTGCAGTCTAAAAGGTGGGGGGTTTGTACTTGTTATCTATGATTATTTGTTAGAACTGCAGTCAAACCCCAGTTACAGTACAGCAACAGTAACTGCAGTCTAAAAAGTCATATCAAGGGAAACTGAGCTCAAACTCCCTCCAAAAAGGAAAAAAAAGAGAGTTCTAATGAAAATCCTTGCAGAGTAGGTTTGCACGTCTTTGTCTTCAATTGGAAATTTTTTTTAATATCAAAACAGTCATTTTGACAAAAAGGCCTGTTAATTGTCACTTCTTGCCAGTTAGTCGTGAAGTTGTCCTTAATATACGCAGGTGTTTCAAGTAAATGTCATAAATGTCACTCCACCAACACAACTTCTCTTGTATATCTGGACCTGAATCTAATTATTGCATTATATCAGTAGCAGTATAATAATTAGATTTTCATTGTAAAATGAGTAGAAGTTCACTGTAATCCGTGGGATCAGATCTAAATAAAATACTCTAATTTTATTGAAAAAGGCATGGATCCACTTGCTCTGTGTTAACTAAGATCCTGAGACCTTCAAAGATCTTCATAGAGCACGTGAAATAATGGGCTTCACAACTTCTCTGTTCCTAATTACACAAATTAGGAGGCTTGTGTTTAAAACTTTTGTGTTGATTTTGGTTTATGTATCTCCTCTTCCCCACTCCTACTAACCAAATTCTAAGTAAAACTCTTTTTCCCTTTTTCTTTTTTTCCCCCCCTCAGTTCTCCATCTGCCTGTAGTTAAATGTAGAAGCCATATGAAGTCTGTGTTGCCTTTCTTGTGTTTTCACAGCAGAGTGTTACTGCAAGGCAAGCTTCCATGAGGAGCCAGGGGCCATGCACTGCATTAGCATCTGAGCAGGCAGTGCAAAAAATCAGATCTGATTCTGCCTGTGGAAGATAAATGAGGCAGAGTCCCCAATGCCCAAGATTTGGTCATCTCTTTATGAGTTCTGAAGTACCTATTAGCAGCTTTGATGAGTGCTAGGGGAGATGAAGTCTACCTTGAACAATGTTAGGAAGCTGAATCAAATCACTTGAAATCTCCCAGAGGGAGAAACAGCCTGGACTGGTTATAGGTTTATATGAACACTCTCATGGTGGGGGAAAAAGTGAGCATTTTTTTTCTTGAAGAAAAACCTCCCAAGGATTTACTCTTATGTATAAGAGCTGCTTCTCCAGCCATTTTATGGATGTAGTTAAGCAGATTTGCTGAGGATTTTATCCCCACTCTGTGTCTTTTCCACCAAGAGATTCAGCCTGCTAAGATGAAGCAGGTGAAAATGAACTTTTCATGTGCCCTGCCAAAGCCCGTTCAGGGTGGCCCTGAGAAATAGTTTAGGACAGTATGTCATTGCAAAGCACTACGCAGTCAAGGAATGTGGATCCTGTGCTCATGTGTGTGTTGCTGGACACAAATGAGTATGAGCACGCAGTTAAAACTGAGTTACTCTGACTTAGCAAGTCACTGTGTGTCAGTGGAGCCACAGGAACTGCTTTTGGATTTGTTTTTAGCAAAGCAGTATTGCTGAAAGTGCCTTCAGACTTCCAGCTGGGGTTCTGCTTATTCCTGATTAGAAATGAACTCGTCTTCACTGATAACAGACCCTAAAGCCATTTGCATACCTGTGCCTCAAATCTCTCTGTGCCAGGCACTTCAGAATTGGAGTTCGCCACTCCTAAAGTTTGCTGGGGTTTTGTGTCTGTGTTTGGGATCAGAGACTGGTACCAGAGCTCCCAGACATTGTTTACCAGTCTTTGGCAGAGGTGGCTGGGGCAGAGAAGTGACAACACAGAGGCAGGGGCAGTCACTCTGTGCACAGGTGGGGGCACGCACCTCTCCAGCATTTTCCTGCTCACCTTTCCATTACAGGACTGGGAATAGCAAGGTTCTCTGAGCTCGAGCCCACAGACTGGGTGGGAGAGAGGAAGAACTGCTGCATGCTTTTTTTGCGGGAGAAGTGGAGCCATGGTGGTCCTACCACCTGACCACTGTCACTGCAGAAGCCCGTGGTGTAGCCAGCCAGTATTTTCCAATCCCAGGAAAGTGGGGCCAGAGGAGAGGGATTCCTGCCTTCTGGAAACAGTTGTCTCCATGACTGTCCCTGCACTTAGTTTGACACAAAGGCCAAAATGAATGAGCTGGGAGGAGCTGATGTTTTTAGAGTGGTTGAAGATGTGGAGCACACTGCTGTCAATGCCCTAACTCTGTTTGCATCAGAGATGCTCCAAATCCAGCCGATTTGCTGGCAGATAACAACTGTCTCATCGCCCTCTATTACAGCTTGCATAGTCACTTGAGGCCTTTCCTTGAAATCTTGGTCTGGGAGGATGAACTGAGATCCAGCTGAACGCAGTTCATTTTCTGTTTAATGCATTCAGTGGATGCTCTGAAGCAGATTTTGATGCCAGACATCTGTGCTGCTTGCACGCACCCAGGAAAGGCTTGTTCTGTCATGACAGAGCTTAGAGCAGGATTATTCATGTCTGATAGTGATGCTTGGTAGCAACTCCTGAAGCCTTGAACATTGCGGAGCATCAGAGGCTGTCACTGTCAGTGCTTTCTTCACTGCAGGGAGCTGTGTAAGTAATGTTCAGCCTAATTTAGAAGAAAAATGAGCTGGATTTGCAGCAAGAGTGATTTTTCTACAGCAGCCAGCGAAGAGGAACCCCAGGCAGCGGTGAGGAGATCCCAGCTGGGGCTGTGTGTGGTGACTGAGGGGCTTAGGAGGAAAAGTGTTGCACCTGAAAGGTAGTCCCAGGGTGGGTGATGGCAGTGCTGTGCAGCAGATCTCTTGCCAGCAGCTCAGACTCTGCTTTGTGCCTCTGGAGTCAGGACTGTGCATATGGGGAAATGTTTTTTACTATTTATTTGTTTATCTGTCTATTTATTTATTTACTTACTTACTTATTTCCAGGTGCAGGATAGTCCTTCATCTAAAAGCTATTACACTAAATCCCTTGGAGGGTCTTTGGGCTTCTCCTTTGCTCAGTGTTTTCATAACAGGTGCTTCTTGTGCTCTCCCTCTGGGCTGGGGTGGGACAGGTGACAAGTGAGTGCTGACACCATAATACCGTGAGTCTATTTTGACCTGAAGAAAAAGAATCGGCCAATAAAAAGAGATTTCAGCTTCAGAAGATACCAGCTTTGCCTTCTCTCCTTTTCCCCTCACTGCAAGGAGCAAATGGGCAGGGATGAGTTGAACTTTAAGCCCAGACCAACAATTTCAGGTATATAAAATTATTTGAATGGAAAGCTTGGGATCCTTGCAGCTCCACTTCCCCCGGGAACAAAAGAACTTTAGAAGCACAAGGGGAAGCCAGAAAAGCTCAGTTAAGCCCTAATGATTTCTGAAGGAAACCAGTAAAACTAAAAGAGGAAACAAGTCCCAGTATAAACCTACCCACCCGCTCTGATCTGAGGAGGTTACTTTGTGGGCTGTGGTTTTGAATGCCTACAGTTCACAAAGACCCCCTGCTCCTCTCCTGACCCCACACCCATGGTGGTGGAGGGTTTGCAGGGCAGAGGGACTGCTCAGCAGGAAAGGAATTTTCCCACTAGTCATTAACCAAGGAGGAACACTGATCACAGTTTCCCGCAAGCGAGGCAATGCAAAACAAGTAATACAAACATCCCAAACCATTCAAAATCACGGTCCTTTCGTGGCACCTGCTGCCTGCACAGGATGTCCCTCAGAACTGATGCCTCAGCTCTTTACCCTCATGAGAACTTTGAGGCAGTGTCACATAGGTGCTGGCAAAACCCAGAAAAGGGATGTAGCCATGGAGAGCAGTGGGAACTCTGATGCTGTGAAAGGAATTCAGACTAGTGGGAGTCAGCTACGCTGCAGAAGGCAGTAGGTCCTATCCAGCTGGAGAAGTGTGAGCCCTTTTCTGGACTCTGTTACTACTTAGCATCTGTAGCAATCAAGGGTTGTTGTGCTTGCCCCAGGACCAGAAATCTCTCTCATGGTGCAAAGATATCTTGAGCTGATTGTGCCTTGTGTTACCTGCCCTGATGTCCCATCCCCTGCTCAGCACTCACCACAGACTGGAGTCTCACTTGTCCTGAAGGGCTGATGGATGGATTCTCTTCCTTTTCTTCTTTGTCTGCATATGACTGAAGAGTGATGAGGGCAAGAAAATCCTGCAGAGACAACTCTAAACATGTACCACGTAGGAGAGTGCAAGAGGGAAAGGTTTATGGCTACAGTGGTAGATCTCTAATCCTCCACAGCATTTTTCCATAGAAAAGCCACATGGGGTCCCTAAACTTTTGAGCTGCCTCAAGCAGCTTTTATCAGCCCTCCTTTGCCTGCTCGGCACGTGTATTCCAGATGTTGGTTTGAAGGGTAGAGGGAGACTGTTAATTCTTGAGCCTGGTGGTGTGGGGTCTCTCCACCCACCATTTCTGCATATTTAACTGTTGCCTTGGGTTCCTCAGCTGCTGTTGGGATTGTCATTAAACTGTGGGCTCTACAAATCTCTTACCAGAGTATCCTTTTCCAAAAAGAAAGTTGTTCAGAACATATCTGAGGTACCTTCTTCACAAAAGCCCTGTCTTTTCCATACTGTGGTTATCCCAGCATTTAGAATTCCTCCAGGACAGAACGTTGATGAGTAGCTCCAGTTCAACATCCAGCAGCCTTCCCAAGCCTTCCCCAAATCAGAGTGTAATAACAGGTTCAGGTAGATCCCACTCATCCTTGTGTTATTGTAACACCTCACAGTGTTATCCCAGCTTTGTTATCATTAAGATAAAGCTGCAGATTTTGCAGGTAGACAATGCCTTAGGCGTGGTGCCAGCAGCCAGAGGATTTTAGTAAAATAAAGTAGTACAGATCAAAATCTGTTATCAGCTGCTCTAAATAAGAGTTATAATCCTTTGGGCTCCTCAGACACGGGCAGCTGAATGCTCTATTGGGTTTTTACACCTGGGTCTCCCTAAAAAGAGAGCATTCTTGGAAGAAATGCAACTTGTCTGACATACAGAGGGAGAGCTTTAGGGAAATTATTTCTCTGCTACATTACGGGTACAAGGCTCATACTTGAAGCTTACTAGTATTAGAAAAACAACGGGGGTTTGTTTTCGTATTGAAAATCTTGCTTTCTTTTTTCCCCCTGTCCTTCCATTTCTCACTCTTTCTGCCCTCTCCTTTTGCTTCTTTGTCTTTTATTTTTGGTCCACTCTCTCTCATTTTAGTTGATAAACAGAAAAGGCAACAGCGCAGGAGCAGTCAGTGCATGGTCAGGGGGGCTGCCTTAATCCCCTGAAGTCCCTGAGGAATAGAGGGGCTGTGTTAAGTGGGCTTCAAAGGCAGAAGGTGGAATGAGGTGTGATAGGAAACCAGCTCTTACTAACTGGTTCACTTCAGGCTAGCTTTAAATAAATTGCAGCTCTGAGCTGCTTGGACGTTGACAAGAGGGCTGTGATATTTGTGGCTGCACTACAGAGAATTTCAGCCTTTTAAAGCGAGAATGGGGATAACCTGAAAGGACTTAAAGCTGTGAAATTGTGAAGCAAAAAAACAAAACAAGCCTCTCAGTGTGGAGGCTCCCTGGGCTTGTTCCTGGATCGCTTCTCTCATAGACAAACTTTACCTGTCTCTTAAGAAAACACATCCTGCATTCCTTGTTAGTTCCGCTTGGTTCGGGGAGTGGCTGAGCTCTTTGGCAGCAGCTTTGAGAAGTGCCACAGATGTATTTTCCGGAAGAACTCGGGATAATGGGAACTGAGTTTTGGAAATACTGCTATTTAGCACCAATTTGGGAGTTACCAGAATATGACTCTCTGAAAAAAACCCAACTAATCCCCACACTGGGGTCTGTGAAGTGAAACTCTCAGTCCTGGAGTGCAAATTGAGCACTGCCAAAGTAGGATGTGGAACATTTAGGGATCATTTGGGTCTCCTCATCAGCTACCATTACCACCATGGATGTTTGTGGGTGTAAAACTGCACCCAGTTTATCTGAGCCTGTAAGACCAGGCCTGATTTTTTGTCCCTTCAAACTAAGTCGTATCTTAAGTACAGCTCATTCCCAGCAGACTCCTAACACCATGGATCAGGCTCCTACTCTTCAGGTTTTTAGTCACAGTTTGGGTATTATATTCTTTCTTGCTCCCAGCTGCTTTTCTGTCCTTAATCACCACCAATCGAGATGCAGATTGTTGCGGATATTGGCATAATTGCTGGTCCACTGATATAAATCAACAGAGAGAGCAATGGGATGGTGTAGATTTATATCAGATGAGGCTATTTAATAAAGGTGACTGTTCAAAGTTCATCAACAGCCTCTACATGTGTAGAGGCTTGGAATGGACAAAATAATTTTATTTAGTTAAATAACATTTATGTTTGCAACTCTGTCAGTTGAAATATCTCCGTTTTTAATAAATTTGACTTAAAAATATGTAGATGGAGGTGAAGACCTGTCCTCCACTTAAGTAAAGATGGCTTGCTTGCCATTCATTTGGGTGACAAGTGTTCTACATTGCATTTTCCTGGCTCTGCTTGGAGGAATATGGATGGTGGGGAATCCTTGAGAGCAGCTACACCCACATCGGGTCCAACAAGATCAGCAGAAACAGGTCTGTCCACACCTTTCATACAAATGATATCTGACCCTCAGTCTCCAGCAGTATTTGTTTAGGATGAAGTAATAAGATTGCCATAGGAGGAGTAGGAATAATCCCTTTAAATGATGATGGAAACAACCTAAATTGCTACCACAGTTTGGAAGGGTGGAATATGGTTTTAGCGTAAGAGAGCTTTTCATTGCTCTGATAGGATAAAGGGACCTTAAGGTAAATACAGTCGTAACTTCTGCCTGCTCAAGGGCTGATTTGCATTCAAAATGGTGCAAATAAGCTGGTTTGGGTGATTGACAAGCCAGTTTCCACACAGTGAAGAGCACTATGTAATTTGTGTACACTCATCTCTCCAACCACAGCCTTCCTCCAGTTTGGCAGTGTCCCTTTAGGGGCCACTCTGAGCCAGCACTGGTCAGACTAAACCCCAGCAAACACAGAGCCTGGGCATGAGGGGAAGGGCAAGGACAAGAGCAGTGAGCTAAGTAAACACCACGGGAAAGAATGCAAACCTCACAACGGGCATTCCCACTGGATTTCCACAAGATGTGGTGCTGCGTCCAGCACATCCGCTGCACTTCCCATCACGGCTCGCCTCCCTCACATACAGGGCATTGTCAGCAGGGCCGTGACTCAAAGGGAGGTAAAGCCACACAAGAGTTCAACCAGAGACCAGTGGGAATTAGTGAAAACGGGGAACTGGCAAACTCAGCCCTGGCAGGAAAGACAAGCTCACCTTCTGCAGGGTCAGTCTCGTGGAAAGCTTGGAGCTCCTCGCCAGGTCTCCTTCCTACTGCAAGACTGGTCTTTTTCCACAGCCCTTCACACATCCCTGTTTTCCCACCTGGCTGTGCTGTGGGAAGGCTGCTGGGAGGGGAGAGTGCAGCCTGTCCAGCAGCAGCCACTCATACCATTCCCAGGAAGATGGGGCAGGAGGCTCCCAGATGGCAGAGCTGGCTGAAAGGACAGAGCCAAGTTCAGTCATGTGCCACGTGCAGCTCCAAGACTGGAGGACAACCTCCAAAATACCCTAGTCAAAAAGTAACTTCAGATGGCAAGGAAAAGTTTTGGCTTTTGGGTTTTTTTTTTTTTTTAGAGAAAAAAGGGGAATATATATCTATCTATCTATCTATCTATCTATCCATCCATCCATCCATCCATCCATCCATCCATCCATCCATCCATCCATCTCCACGGATATATATGCAGATACACAGTTATATAGATGTATGTACAGATGTATTTTGTGAACGCATCAAAGATTCAACTCCCCAGCTGTTTCTGAGCCTGCAGCTCCAAGGAGAAGTGTAGGCTGTGGGAGTGGTGCCCAGCTCAGACCTGCTGGGATGAGCAAACCAGAGGAGAAGAAAGTCAGAGCTGCAGAGGGATGCTGCCAGGGGAGGGGGCAGATTAGGACGGGCCATGATCCTGCCAGTTCTAGTCTGTGCCCTGCTCTGTCCCTGGGGAAACGCAGACGGATGTCATCCCATTCAGGTCAAATTGCAAGGTACAACCAATCCCAAAGACAGCCCATGTCTCAGGGCTGTACCTGCTCATTGCCTGCCTTTCAAACCCTGAGTCAGCCCTGCTGCCGTAGGAGTGTGAATGTTAATGACAAAGAGAAGCAAAGTCACAGAGCTGTTAGAGCCCGTCGTGTTATCAGTGTGGATGTATCCTTCCTGCCTGGATGCTGCCAGCTGGCAGAGCTCCATCCCCCAGGGATGGCCTCGTAATTATGCAATAGTGTGGCCTTGCAAATATGCCTGCTGGCCCTGCTGAAAGCTGCTAAGGCAGTCACTGACCAAGACAAGAACAGCAAAACTGTGTCTCTCAGGTGAGCCTTTGGTGATAATTCCCACTGATTTTGTGCTAACTGTTCCAAGTTCTCACTATCTTATAAAAAATTGAAACAAGAAAGGACTCCCAGGATAGAAATCCAATTGATAGAAATCCAATATGCCAAATTCCCCACTGACATTTAACATACTCCATATTCTAACCCAAATATTCATACTTAGCGTGACAAACGTGCATGTGATGACAGCTGCAATGAAAGGAGACAGTGACCAACGCTGGAGGATATTGGAGGCCTAAATTGTATCAAGAGCAATTCCAATTCAGGCCAGTTTCAAGTGGATAAAAGAGTTTTCACTTTTCAGCCTTTTCCAAAACTCTGAAATCAAGTCATTGAAAGATACACTTCAGAAAGCCACAGAAGCATTTATTCCCTTGAGAATGCAACTGGAAATCTAACTTTGGACACAGGCTGAGCCAGTTCGCTCCGGTCACTGCCTGGGGCGAGAAGGGTGCTGGGCTCCCATTACCTTGAGCAGCTAGAGCACTGGAGGGGCTTCTACCTTGGATGATCCACGCTTGGGTCCTTTCAGTTTACACTGGTGTTGCAGGATGGATGTGGGTTAACGATCAAGCCTCTCTGCCTGCAGACAAATTCTTGCTGCTGGTTCTTGGGCAAGTTGTTGAAGTCTCCACAGCTCAAATTGGAAAAGCCCCTCCATTAATTGGGAGCATTAGTGTTTTCCAAACGCAGAACTTCTTGGAGGTAATGACACCGCACGCTGTGGTCAGGGAAAGTCCTTCTATCATTTGCCTGTGGAGCAATTACTGTATTTAATTTTCCAATCTTTTTAATCTTGCACTGAGAGGTTGATCCTTCTGCTGTTGAAGTCAATGGCAGTTTCGTGATGGGCTTGAACGAAGACTGAGTCAGGACCAGAATTAACTTTAGATCAAGGGTCAGATAATGTTACAAGCAATAAAGAACATGAATGGGAAAGAGAAAGACTGGTGAGTTGGCTGGACATTTCCTAAATAGGTTTGTTTCATGCTTCTGAAACTGTACAGGTTTTCCTTTGTATAAACCAAAAGTCATTTCCCATTTGAATGTATAAAATTTATTAGTCCTTAAAAACAGATTTGAAATTGATCACAGAGCTCTCCCTCCATTCATAATAAATCCGCTTTTACTAAAATTTAAGTGATGGAGAAGGCAATCACCCTGTGTCCATTTTCAGTTGTTTTTCCCCTAGACTAATCAGCGGCAACTCGAGAGTTTAAGGTTTATGACATAACAAAAATTAAACATATCTTTTTCTCAGACAATTGCTCTGGAGAGGGTAATTACACAAATACAGTCTAAGCTTATTATCTTTCTTTTTTTTCCTTGTGCTATCTTCCCTCCTCCTCTTCCTTTTTACAGTACTACGTTTCCTACATGTGTTCAGTGAAGCTGAAAATGATATTTTGATAATGGGCACACAATGAACATGTAAGAGGACTGGTTGACAATGTGAGGCTTTGTCAAGGAAAAGAGGATACAATGAATAGCTATAATTGGAGTCATTAATGAAGGGACTGCTTTTTTTTTCCTTAGGAAGGCTGCATCTTAATGCTTCTCAGGTTTCCTTCTCTATTTATACAACACTGTGGAGGTCAAACCTAAAGTTAGGTCTTTCCTGGTGATGTGTAATGAAACTGAGGTCACTAAAGAATTGGTTGAGCACTTTTTAGCCTACATGTATTCTGTCTGAAACAGATTCTGCCCGGCTTTTTGTGGGTGTTCTCCTCCATTCTACAATTTGCAAATGAAAAATTAAATAAAAGTATCAAAAATCCTTGCATATCCCTGTCTGACATCATTTGTATTCCAGTAATATCTGGGAGTCTTGGTCTGGGACAGTGCTGGACAAAGAGGCATATAAGCACATAAATACAGATAATTCCCATCTGCAGAAGTTTACAATCTATTTCTTATAAAACTTTATTTTAAACTTTAAAGTGGCACTAGGGCTGTTTATCCTCACGACTTCAAGAGAGCTGTTCTCATGAAATCCCACTTCAAAAATTAGAGAGACTTTCCAGTTCAGCAAAAACCCAGTGGCTTCCATTCCCATAGGTTGTCAGAGCTGGCTGCTCCCAGTGGTGATACATCTGTTGCATTACCCTTGGTTATCACAGGTTTCCCCAAGGCCAACAGGAGCAGCAAATTCAGCTTTTCCCTGCTCCCTGTTCCCATCTCAGCCCCTCCTATGACAGGGACAGCCTGGCACCAGCTTGGCTTGGGGACCATTCCTATTGGGGTGGCAAAATCCAGCTCCAGCCACATTCCTGGAAACATAGAAGCTGCTGGGAAGGTCAGATTTGGTGCCTGGATTTGCTGTTTTCTCCCCTCCCATGTTCAGTAGCTGTGTTAAGCTCTTGCCCAAGCACCTCTAAAGTGGATACACAGAGTGTTTCTGTGGCTGATGGAAGGGAACACACCACGAAGCAAGTAACTATTAATGTCCCTGCTGATTTTGAGCCCGAAGAGCAGGTGCAGGACAAGGAAAGGAAGAGAGAGAAAGTTTTATCCTTAGGCAGCAGCAAAGTAGTAACATTTTGCCTTATTGCTGAATTGCTTTTCACTGGAATGGCCTGAAAAGGAAACCCACACTTCAATACCTCCATTTCCTTAATGACAGAGAAATCCTGAGATGAGTTATTCAGTGTCCACATCCTTCCTGTTGTATGCATCCTGTCCAGTACAGCAAAAGAAGCTTCTTAATAAAATAAGTTTTTTTTTTTTTTTTTCTTGTCCCCTCTTCCCCTCCACACTGCACGTTGTGATTCACCTCTTCTGTCTGCCCAAAGAAAAAGGAGACCCATCTGGTTCCACAGTCCATTAAGCTCAAAAATGCCACTCCTGAGGGCCAGCACCCTTAAAGATTTAGCACCTGGATTGCCAGTGTGGGACATGTGAGATGAATCTGATACGCTCTTCAAGCCAGAGGTACTGAAGTTGAGATTATTTCTATACTGCCATAGCCACTGAAGAGAATGTACCAAATTCCAGGCTCAGGTTCCCCTGGGTAAGAAAATACTCAAACCTACTCTCTCCACAGGAGAAGGTTTGCTGGTGTAACAAAGTGCTGTGCTGCTGTTCCCTTTAACCACTTTTTTCCCCAGTTCCTTTTTCCGTTTTTATTGAATATCACCCATATCGTGATGGAAACTCTCCATGTTGACACAATAGCAGTAAGGCCAGAGTACACACTACAGAGAGGGAAAAACAATTTATAATTTTATTTTTATTTTAAATGTGCTGGATATGAGATGGTTTCCACATAAGCAGGTATCCATTAGTGTTTCCGTATTTCAGACATAAGGCTGTGGCTGTCTAAAGAGCAGAGCAGTCAAGGCCTTTGAATAAATGCACCTATTACATCTAATTAAATATCTTCAGGAGATAAGAACAGCTACAAGAACCGATAACCACATGAATGGGGAAGGGATGTTGAAAAACCCCAACTTGCCGATCTTCAATTTTCTTATTTTTAATGCAATGCTATATTACCACATATGGTTCACATGCAGTGTTGGGAAGCTATCTCTGAACACAGCTCTTTTACAAGCTGGTAATAACACCAGATGTCTATGTGGCGACAGGGAGGAAGGGACTGCAATCGAACGGGGAATTGGACCCTGCAGACTACTTGAGCCCCAAAGCTCTAAAAAAGTCTCTTCCTTTCATACAGCACCACCTGTATTATTAACTGGCATCTAGAAATGGAAGATGCTCCGGGTTTTTAGATATCATAATTCCCTGGCCATCTGTTCAATTGAGGCTAACTTCACGGTACTGCTGCTTCTGCCACCCTGAGTCTTGAGCCATTACACAAATAATGCAACAAAACCACTCTGCTCTCTGTTGCTGTTGGTCTTTTTCTCTAAAATAGCCAGACACAAGTATTTTGTTGTTCCAGCTCAGCAAAAGACACCAGATGGGCTTGAGAGACAAAGTGCAGAGTTATTCTCATGATCTCACCGAAGTGGGGGCAGAAACTATGTCCACCTGAAGGGACACTGTCACACAAGTCAGTGGTGGGATAGAGAAGATTTCTGTGCTTCAGTGTAGCAGAATTTCATCCATACATCATCATAATAATAGATATTATATATATGGTGTATATATAATAATAGATGTATATATATGGTGTAATTAGGTATTCATAGCATAATTTGACTCCAAAGTGAAGGTATATGTTAAAGAACCCTGACTTCCTACCTTCTGTTTTCCACAGAAAATTGAGTTATGTTGCAGATTTACCAGCTTTCAATGTGGGCTTTTTAAAGACACCTTTGACAGTTATTCCTTTTACTTTGCATGTTTGTTGAAGGGAACTGGGGACAAAACTCTTTTTAGATGTATTCTAAAATCTCGGTCTCTGTATTCAACAACAGGTATCTAACATTTATGAGTTCACTCACTTCTGTGGCCTTTATGTGACAGAAACTGTCTGGACAAACTCTAGCAGGTTGCTCTGACCAGGTAAAGACAACGATACTGAAGTATTTTTAGTTGCATCCTAAAAGATCACAGAATCAGAATCAGAATCAGTCGAGGTGAGGAGGGATCCCGACAATGATGCTGAAGCAGCTGAGATGGGATCCTGGTGATGGGAAATGAGTGTGAATCAGAGCATCTGCCCCTTGAATTATCCCAGTGAGAGCCAGTCTCCCTCCATCCACTGTGCTGGGAGCCCACAAAACTCATAACTGAGGCCCTGGCGAGATGTATAGAACAAAACCTAAGTCTCCCAGCACCTACTCCCTTCCCCAGTGGCACTTGGCTGGTGGCAAGTGTTTGATAGGAAGTGCCTTGCAGGATGGGAGTGTTGCAGAGCAGTGCAGCTGTCAGAGCCTTTCTCTATCCAGAAAGATGCTCATACTGATCAGTGAATCGATTTTAGTACCAAAAGACTGTGAGAGTAGTTGAATTTCCTTTATGCTTTCCTTTGCTCTCTACTAAAGGTTGAATTCCCGACAACCCGATGCCCATGAGAGGGGAAAACGTGAGTGGACACAGCTGTGACCGGAATGGTGGACAGGGTGTGGCTGCACCGTGTGGTGCACCACAGCAAAGAGACTGCTCACCCCTCCTGGCAAACTCAACCCACGTAAGGAGGAATGTTTTCTGTGCACCTCGCGCTCTTCTGTCTCTTTCTTTGGAGGAGGATGTGGCCTGGAAACCTGTGGTACGCTCGGTGTGTGAAAGGGTGGGCCCCAGGGCCACTGTGTGAGTCACAGGGTAAAATGTTGTCAGCAGCAGGGCACAACAGACGCTTCACTGTTCAGCTGTGGTCCATCAGGAGGTGAAAGGTGGAAAAGTACCATAAACCCTCATGTGTGCTCACCCTCCTCGTGCTGGTTTGTGTTTGCCTTCCAGTGGGCTGCCACAGCCTGCCAGGCCACCTATTTATCACACACTGCCAGCACCCAGGGTCACCCCCCACACCCCTTAGCAGCTTGGGTTTGCCTCCTCAGAGAGGTTTTGAGGCCCCTAAAATAAGGAATCACTGACAAACTGGAAACTGATTTCTCAAAGTTTTTAAAGTCTGGAGACCCATCCTTTCCAATTCAGAGAAATGTTTTTGTTGCTGCTTGGGAAACCAGTGCTCACGATGTCAGGGATATTTTGGATGAAGGACAAAGCACAGCGTCAGAGCTGCCCTACGATGTGGATGGAAATTGGCTGGTGCAAGCCATGTGTAAAGTACAAGCACAAAGCTTTCCTATGGGGACAGGCAGGGCTGAGTCAGGAGGGAAATGTATGGAAACACTAATGGATACCTGCTGCCTCCTTCACTTCTTCATGAGTTGCTTCCCGCTCCTACGACCAGTCTGTTCTTTCCTCCTCCCTGAACGTAGATTGCAAGGCAAATAAATGAATGCAGAACAGCAAAAGCACATGGGGGCAGAACAGGGGCATCCTCAACCCTCTCATGGATCAATCATGTGCTTTTTGGAGCCAATGGGTATTTCGGCCCACTGGAGATTTTAATTTTTGCCCTTGTGCTCTGCCTTGCTGTTTAGGTCCAAAAAGCAGAGACCTGTGAGAGCTACTACTTATGGAGAGGAAAAAAAAAGGATGGTGAGGACACCTCTGCACTGTTTCAGATTGTGCACTTTTTATGCCCCTGCACAGTTTGTAAACAGGCTATAAAATACAGAACAGCAGACCTCAGACTTAATAAATAGAATATGGATCCAATCCAGCATTTTAAGAAAAGATGGTCCTACTTACTGCAATGGAGAACAACAATGCCAAAATCAGATACAAATAGCTGTAATAATTTCTGTGTTTTTAAAGTTTTAGCAGAGAATAATCATAAATCAGGCCTTGAAAATCTCAGTGTTTTTACCCACAGAAAACTATCCTGCAGCAGCAAGTAGGGCTGAAGGCAGATCACACAGCCAGGCTTTCGTTTATAAAGCCACTGTCAAGCTGGAGTGTACATCCTCTCACACAAACCATCTGCAATCACCTCTGGTCCAGCCTGCCTCTGTGCTCTGTGTTGAAGGAAGCCACTGCACAGAAACATTGTCACTTATCCCTCTTGTGTGGAGAGGCTCCACCTGCCACTTTATCTGGTTCCCTCTGATCCTTTCTGCTTATCCCCGGCTCGGGATGAAGGCTCATC
Source organism: Struthidea cinerea (assembly GCA_013397865.1). Taxonomy (NCBI): domain Eukaryota; kingdom Metazoa; phylum Chordata; class Aves; order Passeriformes; family Corcoracidae; genus Struthidea; species Struthidea cinerea. Next base: position 1,012,367 of record VZTI01005237.1, on the reverse strand, counting down.
CTCAGCCGTGCATTCCTTAGAGCTGATGCTCAGGTTGACACCTAAGGGAGGAGACAGAGCTTTGATTCTCCATCACTCTGCAGTTGGTTTAGTCATTTCCACCAGCACAGAATGGACTTGAATCCCCACTCAGGCAGAGCAGTGAATGGTTACACAAGGTGCACTGGCAACGGGCGATGAGACACTGGGAGTATTGATTTAGTAGACCCTGAGTGAATTTTCATTGTTTCTTTTAGAAATGTTCACAAAGTTTGGTGCCAAGAGCAAAGATAAACAAATTCCTCATCCAATGGTGGAAAGGGAAAAAAATCACCACTGTGGAAATTCTGTTCTAGAAGTTTTGTAATGCTAAACATAAAGGGATAAAGGAAACCGTATTCATTTTATTCCTTGCTATGGTAGTGGACATATATTAGCTACTGGAAGCCTCAAAGCACTACTTAAGGGATTACAAACTCTGTACATGCAGCTCAGCAGTCACAGAACTGTTGCCACCTCTAGGCTGCAGCCAGGCAGTCATTAACGTGGCCTTGAATACTGGCTGGTTCTGGTAATTATTTTAAATTGAAAAATGACAGTTGGTGGAAGTCACATCTAGTTGTTTTACTTTGGAGGAGGAAGTGAGTTAAAAAGGAATGCTTTGCTGTCAATTTTATTGTGATTTATATTTAGTAAGTAAACATTCTGAAAATAAAAAATATTTTAAATCTACACACAAATACATATATATATATGTAAAAGTATACATATATATATATAAAGGAAGTTCAGACTAATTATTCCACTGATATGTTCTGAATGCTTTTAAATTTCAAATTCCTACTTTTCACCCAGTATTAGGATGGGAAAACTCTGAACTGAGAAGTGCTTGTGGATAGGGAAAACTTTTTCCTGCCCACCTCTCTTGGCAAACCACTATGTTTCCGTTTGCTGCTGAAACTTGAAAAAGCAACAGGCAACAGTTGGATCAGAGTTGTTCTTCCAGCGAGTGAGAAATCCTCCCAGGATACAGATTTGTTCAGTAGCATGTTCATGGCCATGGGAATGTTTTGAAAGGTGAGGTTTCTCTAATAACTCCTGTGGCTTCTTCACCGTGGGAAGGTAAGGGAGCGATAAACATGCCCTCTAAGTCCCCTTCCACACTTGTGTTTGCTCTTCTGCTGGAAGAAAACATTTGTCTGACTGATTTTCAAGTGGGAAATGGCTGTACCACTGCAGCCACGCAGGGTGGACGAGGAGACTTGCGCAGGTTTTGGGTACTCTCCATCTTCCATGATGTCTTTACCTTCTTTCCCCTGTGAGGAAGAATTCCTACAAAAAATGCAGATCCAAAACCACACCAAATCACCTTTTCTAACTAAGTCTAGAGGACCCACAGAAAAGTGTGTTCAGAGGAGGCGACCTCAAACCAGGATTCTGTCTCCACTTTGCAAAAAAAGCTGAATTTGGGTGTCTGGATTGGTGCTGTGAAGATCTCAACAAAGTGATTATTTCTAACTCCAGAGTTACTTCGGAACCAAACTCAAATGTCTCTGTTCCTTGTCCTGAAATGACCAAATTGAGGATGACCTTTTCACTTACCCACTCCTCACTAGTACAGCACCCATACGTTTCACAGCTCCCACTAGGGAAAGGAGAGCAAAGCCTTGTCAGATGCCTGGAGGTTTGATGCAGCATCTACCAAAACAGTGAGTAAAGGCAATGGCCACAGTCATCTTGGGAAAGGAATATCTAAACATAACAAAGGCAAGAAAATAGTTATTTTCAGAGAGGAAGAACTGTATTGGGGCAGAGCAGGAAAGGAAAGATCAGCACGGTCCTTTGAGGTCTCTAGTCCCCCTGAAGAAACTGAAGAGACAAGGCTCTCCCCTCTGATCCAGGAAGATCTCCCCTTCTTGAGGAGACCTCTGACTTAATGTCAAACCCCTCCAGAACCCAGTGTTCAGATATCCAGAGTTCTGATTCAGGGTTTGATCCTCAGGTTTTAAGTCATTTGCACAAGACACAATTCTGATCCGTTTATTTGCAGACCGGGGCTGGAAACACACATTTCCTCCGACGAGGGTGTTCTAAGCCATTTCATGTTCTCAGGACACTTGGGAGAGGTGGATCTGGGCAGCACATGGAATCCTGGGTGAGGAAGGGCTTCCTTCATCAAATGGAGCGTGGCAGCGACCTGGCTGGCTGGAAATCAGGGCCAGTTCCCGTCTGACCGCTGATCTTATCAGCAGAGCCCTGCCAGGAGATGAAAGAACTCAACGCTTTAGCGGGTGGTTTAATTCCTCATTCCCCAAAACCAGCTCATGTGCACGCCTTTGTTCTCCTCTGCCCCCACAAGTGCAGGGAGGATCAATCCCAGAAATGTTTAGAATTAAGAGGGGACTTATTTTTTCTCTCTTGCCGTCCCAGGCTTTCGGACTGGGGGGGAAAGGAAGGAGGGATGCAGGGTGTCAACAAAAATAAGCAGGAGGGGAGAAGATGCCTGGCACTGGGAGAGTTCAGTCTGGGACAGTTTGATCTCTCCCAGAGCACTCTCAGTGCTTGAAGATCACTGCTTTTGACACGTTTCTCCGGCTGCTGAATGAGAGGATTTACTTGGGTGAAATTTAGGCCTGAGGGGAACATGAAAATCATATTCATAATTTGAAGTGACATGTGATTCAGGATTAAAAAGCTGGCTGGCAGAGAAAAGAGCTGAGGTTATCCTTTTGAGCTGTGCTAATGCAGAAAACTGTGTTTTTAATCCTGTTTTAAAAAGGCCTAGAAGGTTTCCAGCTGGGGCAGTTAGAATATAAAGGAGCAGTAAAGATGAGGAATCCCTTTTTCAAAAGGAGGGGGAAAAAACCCAAAACAACAACAAAAGATCAAGTTCTGCTTTTGTTTTTCTCTGACAGCAAGTGGCTGAAAGCTAATACAGGAGATTTTTTTAACTACCCTTCCTTTGTCTGACTCTTTAAAACACCACAAGCAGCAAGACTGATCAGTGGGACAAGGCAGAGGTGACTGCTAAAGGTGACACTGGTGCTAAGAGGAAGGCTCCTAGGGGCTGGGATTGCAGTTTCCCTCAATTTGGGTATTTCTCTGGGGAACTGAGGATCCAGGAGTAGCTTCTCCCTTTCTGTCACTTCCCAGAAGCCCCTTGTCCCTTGCATTGAGCACAGAGCAGAAAGGTGCCCCCAGCCCCACTGGGTTTAGGGTTGTGTAATTAATCTCTGCTCCTTTTCTTGTCACTGTTCCCAAGAGCCTCTTAATTGTAAGACAAGAGTGAGCTGACATCACTTCTTATTGTTCTTATTATACTAATTTCAAGGTTTTGGTTGATCTTCCTCTAGATCCTTATTTGTATTTTTCTCTACCATTATTGTCTCTCATTCTTTCTATTCTGATAATATTAATTGACTTTGTTCACCAGAGTAATTTTCAGCATTATGGGGCAAGAACTCACTTTTTGGTGAACTCCCAAAACCCCAACACTTAGTAAATGGAAGTTCATAATCCAATCAGTATCTTAAAACATAACATTTTCAAAGTTAGCAAAATGTTTCTTGAAGTACCGTGCAGGATGAACAGCAAACTGCACATTCATCAAGTAACATGTTAGAAACCTGGCTTTTTCCATAATTACCTCAATAGTTTCTGAAAAAATTAGGTAACTTCTGCTGTAGTTTTTCAAAATTGCATTTCACAAGGGAAGCTTCAGGTTTAGTTGAAATACTCTGTTATGATACACTTGAGTCAATTTGCATGAGATTTTTTGGGGGGCTTCTTATCTTTTACTATTTCACCTAAAGTTAATTTCAAAACATACATTTGAATGAAATTAAGTGAGAAAGCAGAGTCACTGTGATCCAACAAAGTCACGTTGTTTTCCTGTTTTTCATGGTGGACTTTCTTTCTTCTCATCCAAAAAGCCCTTTTCAATTGAAATACAATTTTTTAATAAAAATGAACACTGACAAGAATAAACTTCTGCCCAGCTCTCTTCAAAGTCTGTCCCTGGTGCACTTGAACAAATCACATTACTGTTCCCTGTTCCTCAAGGTACAAGGTATTTCCTACATTTCTTTTCCCCCCTCCAGAAAACTTTTCAGCCCAGACAAAAAGAAATTATTCAAAGCTGGAGGAAGTCAATGAGAGCTCTCCTATGTATTGACTTCAGGTTTGGGGAAAGCTCTGGATCAATAGGATGCTATTATTAATCTAATAACCTATACATGGAATTTAAGTGTGCCATCATATGAGGTGTTTTAATCATTCTGTGGAATTCAGTAGAAGGTTATTCCATTACATTTTCATGACTGAAAAGGAACACTTACTGTTTTTATCCCTCGCTCACCCTGTTGAGGCAGTCTGGCTAAGGCAGACACACAGCCTCTCTCACCACTGGATGCTGAAGTCCCATCATGTAGGCTTGTTCAAATCCTTCTGAAAAACAGGAAACTGAAGGAGAAAAAAAGTTTAAAGACTGCAGGGGCCTAACCTTAGGATGTGATCTGGCCTACAAAAAACCTTCCCAAAAGAGTGAGCTTTGTGGGATGCTTCCATCGTTTCCACACTCAGGGAAGGGGGAAACTACACCAGAACCTAAACCTCTGTCCCAGCTCTGTTTTCACTTGTGAGCTGAACATATATATGATACTGGAACATTAAGAGACCATAAACATGAAACCCAGTGATGCTATTTTTCACTGAGACACTTCTCAGAGTAGAAGAGCACTTTCAGTGTGACAGATCTGGCTGCAGGCCAGCGGATGACACGATCCTCCAGGGAGCTTCGCTACCATTCCTGGGTACACTAAGAGTACATCGTGCATATTGTATGTAATCAGGGAAGCAATTTCTCCCTTGGGTTCTTAATAGATTTTCCTGCCTTCACAGCTTCATTGGTAATTTTTGTTTGTTTTCTTGCTCCGAGTGTTGGCACATCACAAACTGGATGCTTTTGCCAATTGCTGTCTGCATCGCTGTCTCCAAAAGGCACCATTTTGGGGGACTGAAGGGAAATGCCTGATTAGGTTGTACAGTTTGTTTCTCTGCCAGAGAAGGATAGAGTGGTACTGCACAGGGCTGCATTGACTAAGGAGATCTTGCTGGAGGTGCTCAGCCAGGGAGGTGCAGCTGTAAATGCTGTTTGGAGCTCTGTGGAGGAAGTGCCATCTCCCAGTCTGGATGCGTAATCGATTGCTTGCCTGTACCATTACCATGGCTGTGGTCACAATTACAGTAATTACATGGGCAAATACATGTGCAATTACACGTTCCCAGTTCTGGAAATCTGGGCACAGGTAATTGCCAAAGACCACAGGGAGACTCTGCTCAGGAGAGGAGATGCAGCATCACCCCCAGGCTGGGCTGGAGGACGTGCTCACCTCCTGCCTGGTGCCTCATGTTCCCCATCTCCTCATTGTCTGTCTTGGAGGGAAGTAGGCTGGATCCTGTCCTGAGCACCTCCTCTTGGACTTGCACACCTCGCCCAAGTTTCTGAATTGTCTTGTGAAATCCCAGCAGGAGGCCAGCCTCCTTCGGATATCATTGGATCTGCACGGGGAACAGGCTAAAAATAGCATCACCACCCATTATCAACTGCATTCCTTGAGAAACCCAAAGCCAAATGAGATCATCTTTTTTTGCAGGAAAAAGTCCTAGGCCTATTTGCAGAGCATTTCTCTAGGTTACTCTGCCAGTATTATTCAACAGCCACCATTTCTCTTTGTGTACAAGAGTTGACTTTTTATCTGTCGGCTTCCAAAATGAGCTTGTAAATCTAATTCTAAAACATAAGATGTATCCAAAATTATCTCAAAATAGAAAAAAATTCAAAATTAGAAGCTTAATAAAAGTCAAATAAAAGATTTTTAAAGACATTTTGTGAAATATACTCACAGTTCCATTGTTAAAAATGAAATTAATATTATTTCTTTTATTCTATCATTAACGCACAAGTTTATAAAAATTGCATTAAGTGTAATTTAAAAATCCATCCTATATTGTGCTGCTATTTCAGTTCAGAGTGTAATCATGCAATCATTGCAAAAAAATTCACACAAACACACACACACACTCAGAATTACTGGTTTATTTGAAAACAACAATGAGTCTGTTTGTCTGTAGATTATGTTAAGTGTCCATGGTGATCAGAGTGCAATAAAGCATAATAAAAGACCAGTGAAAAATGATGAAATAAAAAACCACTCCGCTTTTATAAGTAGACTGTTATGAGAAAGACTGTTTTCTCTGAATATATAATTTTTATTCTGTCTCTTTAATTTACATGAATAATTAAAATAGATTCAAGCAATCCTATGCTCCTATGGTTTTCCAGGATTAGAAGAAAATGTACTATAAGAAAAGACTAATGAATGAATTGCAGCAAATCATAACAGGGAGCATAATTAAGGGTAAATGACTGGTCTGAGTTTCAAACAAATATTGAATGAAATACCTTCATGTCAGTTGATTTTTTCATCCCAAATTTCAAATTATACGAATATCTAACTTAAATCTATAGTCATGAGAAAGAATAGGGGGGATAAATGTCCTAGAAATTCAGATTTAAATCCTAATAGTTGAGCTCAGCTTTCAAAGCCAATTATTGTTTCAAAGTGAATGTTTTTAAGCAAGATTAGCTGTTTGCTGTGCACTTCATGAAACATCTTGCACAGATAGCTAGAAGTGTAGCAACATGTGTTATATGCACATGTATAGGATTTAATTAGACTAATAAATTGGCATTTCATGTGGCCATGAGCCATCAGGTATTGTAGTCTAATTGGAGACTTTCAGTAAAATATTTTCCTCCTTTTGGTTGTTTCTCTATCTACCCATGTCTGTCTGGCCAGCAGCACGAGGGAACATTTTACATCCCCTTCTGGGCTGGAGGAATAACCTACAGACAGCTTTTGCAGAGGGGCAGAATCTGAAATAACTGGAAAGAAGCTCTTTTGTAGGAGATGTTGCTGGGGCACGGAATCCCACCAGTGCTGCCTAAGGTTGGATGACTCGGGCTCCATCTCTCCAGAACCGGGGGTGTGCCAGCCTGGGTGCCTCCATCTCACCTCATTTACAGACCCTGCCCCAAGCTTCAGGAAGTCTACACATTCCCTGGAGAAGTGTTGTCCAAAGAGGCTTTTCCCCACTTATTTCAGGACGGGAAGAGTCATGCTTTGGAAGTGTTCACCCTCCTCTTCCATGTTTGCATAAAGGAACAACTGTGACAGAATTCAAATAACCTGTAGGCTGTAAAATCGGGGCAGGTGAGTCCCAGCCTGGGGCCAGTCCTGTCCCTCTCTGGAGGGAGCTGAAGCAGCAGCCAGGCTCCTCAGCAGAAACCAGCCACGGGGCCATATCCATGCCAGAACCAGGCCTGGCTTTCTGGGGCACGGCTCCTCTGGGAGCTCTGAGTCCCAAGCTGAGCCCTGAAGGCACCAACACAGCTCCACGTGCAATCAAGGTTCACATTTTGCAGCACATTATCCTTTTTGGACTCGGAAAGTGAAGCCTGTCCGTTGCAGGCAGAGTAGGAATTATGATGAGCTTTTCCCAGCTGGACTTCTTGTAATCGTCGCAGGGATAAATAGTTTCTCGAGACTCCAGATCTTTTCGTGTCAGGCTCTAAGCCTGTCTCCAGCTCTTTTGAGCTTGTCAGGAGTTTTATTTACAAGATTCAGCTAAAAGTCTGTCCTGCTAGACTAAGCCAGGCTGTTTCTGCTTGTTCCCTAATCTCCAGGCTTCCTCCCTCTGCGTGTTAAGGAACACTTAGTTTGTTTAAGGCCTCAGGCAGGCATAATTACAAAATTTAGGCAGAATCCTTAACTGACCCCAAAGGTCTTCCTACTCAGACAGAAATCATTTGTCATAATGAGCCTACTCATAACCTGCTGACCCTTGGAGCTCAATTAATTTCACGCAGGAGAAGTGCTCACAGCCTCTGGATCCTGCTGCAAGAGGGATTTGCACAGTGGTGTCCCCCACTCACACAAGCCACTGTGGACAAATGGGCCTAGAAATGTCTCCAGAGAGAACAGGGAACAGTGACAGGACAATGTTTTTAAAGCAGGGTGGTAAAATGAGGTATTTCAGTGTTTGGTTGCAAAGTGTGTAATCCTTAGAATAATAAATTAAACATGGAGAAAGGCATATCTAGGCTTGGGGGTGAATTTTACATCCCTTAAAACTCTTTAAGAGACACTCATCTCTATCTAAGAGAGAAGTGGGCATTAAATGGGCCTGATTTGCCAGCCTGCTGCAGCAGCTCTGTTCCAGGGAATGCTGCCCTGCCAGCTCTGCCAGGCACAACTCTGGGACAGGGGATGGAGACAACATCAATGATCTACAGTGGGAATAACAAGCTTGGGCAGAACGCTGAAGCCAAGTGTCCACCCTGCCTCCCATAGACACAGCTAAGGGTTTCTGCATCACACTTCTCTGGGTCAGGCCAACCAAGAACACATTTTGGGGTCAGACCTTTACTAGCTGAACTGCCTGGACTTGAACTCTTGGTCTTTCTCAGCTACCAGCATAACCTCTGGATTTTTGTATTCTTTTGCCTAAATAACACACAAATTACAGCAAAAATTGAGCTTTAATCTGAATACTTTTATGTATGTTTTCTGGTCTTTGTCATCTCAAATACTTCAAAGGAATGTCTGTGCAGCTCAGCAAATGAAATTATAAACTGCCTAAACTACCTAAAATTAGCTGCCTCATGCAAACTGGGTGTGGGGATGACAGGGAACAGATGAGAAGGGATTTGAGAGTACTTGGATCAGTGGATATAAAGTCAGATCCTGGAGCCAGCTGGTTTTTGGTTATAGGAGAGGGTTGCACTGGACCCTCTCCTATTGTGTTGGAATAGATGTTCCTAGCCAGAATAATAAAAATCTGGCCTGTACCATCTCTTGGCATGGCCCAGCCAGCCTATTTAATTAAGATGAAAAGCACAGTCAAGAAGATAATTCAAGAGGCATCAGTCATCTTAGACAACATGAGGCAGTGGTTTTTTGTAGCAAATCATTGAACCTGCTTATGCATTTGCGGGAATGCATGTGGCTGGACTGGATAATCCCAGAGCATCTTTCCAACAACCGTAACTATTTGCACTTACATAGCACCTCTTGGCCATGGATCCCAGTGTCTATAAATCTGTAAGCTCATAGGTGAGAGCTCAGTAGTGAATTTGAGAGCTGTGTCTAAATTGTGTTTATCATGCACTTTCCTTACACAGTACTCATAATAGATTTTCACTAGAAGTGACTCCTGGACTGTGTAAACCCCATGTGAGCTCAGCTACTCCATCTGAAGCAGCCAGAAATCTGTCTTAAGGAAATCCCCAGATGGCACAAAATTGGCATGCCCTGTTCTTTGCCACACATCCTTTTGGCACAGGAGGCAGTCGGGGGGTGAAGCCCAGTGCACAGTGATTCCGTGGCAGTCAGTAGCTGCAATCACTTTCTTTAGGTAACCCAGTCTCACTTCTCTGTGTTATGCAAGAATGGACTTTGGATGCTGCTGGGTCAGACCTTCTGAGAGCAGGAAGGTGGCAGGGAATTGCTTCTCCTTCCTGTTCTTCCCATTTTGCCTTAAGAATAGGTTCACCATTTAGGACAGACCCCCCCCAGAGTTATACACAGCCTATTAAATAGTGCAAGTGTGCAAGAGCTCCAACACAGCCCCCTCTCCCTGGCTCAATAATGCCTATTGTTTAGCTTGTTTAACTGATGATACAATTTTCCCCTGCTTTTTGTCCCAGCCTGACAACATACAGAAAGTGCTTTTCCCCCAAACTGTTGTCTCAAGGGTTTTCCCTCCTGCGGATCATAGAAGATAAAAATAATGCATGTTGAGTGTGTGGAAGTGTGTATATATATATGATACATGATTGCTGCGCATTTATGACATTAATCTTCACTCACAAAGACAGAAGAGATAACTCATAAGTTATCCCTCTGCTCAACCATGAATACAAATGTCAGGCTCCTAATGGAGATGTTGTCTAATGAAATATCGCGAATTATTGAATCTCCTGAGCCATGTGCAAATTTCATTTCTTCTTCCCTTTTGGGTTCAGATTGGGTATTTTTGAGGTGATGTTATCAGCGCTGTGAAGAGCAGATGAAAAGATTCTCTATGTAGCATTAAAGATCTAATCTCCATTGTGTGGGATGCCTGGGGGGATGCTGGCTGCCCACTGCCATGGCAGCCATAATTAAATACATTTCAAATTTACATTAAAAACTAATATTTTGGAAACCTCTTCCTTTGAGGATCCAATTGAAAGGTGAAGCTAAAGAAATCTATAAGAAACAACAGCACATTCTGTAAATAGCAGTGGTGTAATTAAATCAATGTAAAGCAGATCAAGTTACTTTGGTGCCAACTCAACACACTTAAAATGGTTTAAGCGTTGTTTAAATAGGCTTAGCTTCATTTAGTAAATTAGTATAGGCAAGCCAAAAATCCTTTGTAATTTGCCATTGCTTCTGGTCCCATCAGCTTGTGTGTCACACTGGCTTATATCCTCTTCAGGACACACTTAGAGATGTGCAGCCTAGATCCTTATTCTCCCTTTCTGCTTTGGCCTACAAGAGGGGTGGGATTCATGAGCTGTACATTTGGCTTGTTCCAGAGAAAAAGCTTGTTCAGAAGTGGTGCTGTGTCTAAAGGCAGCACCTTGGAAACCTCTGTGAAAGTTCTTAGGAAAACTTCCACATTTTTCCTAGAAGTTCCCAGCTCAGAACAGCAGTTGTCACCAGCAATAGTCCTGTCTGCTCACTGACCTGCTCCTGGTTTACTCCCAGGTCCATTTCAATCTAAATTGCACTTGTTCATGCTACTGAGATCAGAGATTTCTGCCACTCCAACCCATTTGAACTGATAGAAGTCCAAATGCTTTCCCACAGCTACCTCTGCTCGCAGATCTGAGGAGGCAGAAACCTCATCAGGAGTGGTGGGTGCTGGTACACAAAGTTTCTTTGTTCGGTTTAACCTATTGCTTTATCTGCTGGAGAAACACATCATTTCATTTTGCTGAATCCCATCATCTCCTGCAGGGCTGATCTCTTACTTTGAGTGGAGAATTGGAACTTGCTGCAGCCCAATCACCACGCAGGATGTCTCAGTAGGCGTAAAACCTGTGCCAGATAATCCTGAAGATTCAGCTTCATCTTTGCAAGGTACAGATAACCAAGGTGGTTCAGAGGGCTGGGCAGCACCCAGGGAGTATTTAAGGGCAGTAATCCCTCCAGCCCACCAACACATTATGCAATAGTTGTGCTGATACCATCTTGCTCACCCTCACATTTGCCCTGTGATGTAGAGATCTGCTATTATCCCCACTTACAGCTGCAGCACAAAGGATGAGGGGAGAATAAATGACTTGCCAGAAGGCAGATGGGGAGTCTGTGGCACAGAAGATTATAGGAGCCAGGTGACCTGTGTCTTGGTTTGGCTCTATGCCCAGAAAATCTCCTTTTCTTCCTGTAGATATTGTGCCTTCCTTCTGCAAAATGGAAACCTCTATTGAATTCTCCAGCCCTTTAAGGCTACAAAAAATATCATCTAATTCCCAGGTTTGAAAAAAATACAAAGGGCCCTTACTTACCCTGTAGGCCTGGGCATGCTGCATGGTTATTTTATATACAAGAAATGACCCAGCACGAGCAATGCCTGCATTGTGATGTGGCACAATTTTGGCCACAACATTCCCACTGGCCTCTTTTTTCCCATTGCCATGAGTCATCTCAGCGTTGTACACCCAGAACACTGATGGTGTCAGTGGGTGCTGATCCCAATTATCTGGAGAAACCTGATAGATGAGGCACAGCATTTGTGCATGGGATTGCCCGCGTGGCACCGCCACTCCCTGCTGCAGGAATGTTCAGTGGCAGAGCCCTGCGTCACCCAGCGTGAGCTCCAGCACATCCTCATCATCATCCACTGACACAGGGGCTGCACCGGGTTGTTCAATTCCTTAAGTATTTATTGGAGCCAGCAGTGCCTGAGGCTCCATCCCCCCCTTCCACATACCTAGCTGAAAATTACTGCCAGCCTTTGCCACTGACCCTTGCAGGAAGCATTGAACCAATCCCCCCTGACAAACTCAGAGCAATGGCTCAGCCTCGCCGGGTGACCCTGGTCAGCTCAGCCTGACACTGGAGGCGAGGATTGATTGCAGGTAGCAGGTGAGACCCTTTCACTTGGCTGCCCCTGGGATGTGGCCAAGCACTCCGTGCTCCAGGCAAGACACACCGTGCATGGGAATGGCAGCCCCAGATGCTTTTATTAGGGCTGCCTGGGCACTCATTATCTTTTTAGGCCTGTAATTGCTGGGTGCATCTATGCTTTTCCTTGAGCACAGCTACTGGGGAGCAGCAGAAGTGTTTCGTGCTTCCCTGGGCAGAAATGGAAATTAGTAGGACCTCTCCCATCTCTTGACTTTTCATCCTCCTCCTCCCTGACTGCCTCTGCTGTGGCTCCATTGATCTGTGGCGAAGATGCTCCCCATTTACACCCCTGTCCAGAAGGAGAGAATTTGATTTGAGGTAACTGTTGTCTGATGTAGTGGATTGGGTCTCTATCCAGGCTTTATAGGAGCTATATGACAGTGGGAGTGATTCTGCTGCTGCAGTGGGTTGCATCAACATATGCTGGAACTGACGTGTTAGGCTCAGGAAAGTGGCATTTACTGTAGTAAAGGGAGTACATATTTGGCCCCAAAATTTAGCTGGGAGTTGAGAGACAACTCTATCTTTGTCTGGAATCATTTATCCCAGCTCTGGGTCTTGCCAAGACAAATAAGTGCTCCTTCATGCTCACATGTTAATGCTGCTGTGATGAGCAAAGGGTTCATTTACCTTTTAACCATTGTTCAAATTAAGCTGTTAAAATCAGGGAGAAGCCCAAATTCTAGGAACCTGGGGTATACATGATACAGTTCTTTACCTGCTCTCTGTAGCCTGAGTGGGGTGCATTTCTACCCAATTTATATTAAAATTAGATGAAAGACAAAGAAAAAGAGAGAAAGAAAATGCCTGGTGTAAATCTGGTCAGGGTTCTGAATCCCAAATCAAAGGAGCAAGGCATCCTCCATGATAAATGTTTTATGAAGAGCACACACAGCATGGTAATGCCCACAGAAATCTGACAATGTTCTCTGCTTTCCCTCTCTCTGCTCTACTTTCCCATCTGTGCCTCAGGTCACACAATTGAGCCTTGTTGCTCCTGTCCTTGCCTGAGGTCCCTGATTCATCACTTTTCAGACATCACTTTGCTGTGTCTGGAAGAAGCAAGCAGGAGAGATGGAACTTTCCCTGAATTTCCTCATCTCTGTTTGCACTTTGGCTTCCAATGTACTTGCCAATCTTTCTCACCTCTTTCACTCTGTCCCTTCCGTGATGTTTCTTTTCTCGCTCTCATTTTAATGTTTAGTGTCACTTGAGTGGAAAATGATCCCACAGAGCATTGGGGAGGAGCCCAGTTCCCGCTGGCCTTAACTTTCCTGGGAACCTTCCGTATGTCTCTGCAAACCCGTGCTTTTGTGATGGTCCATATGTTTCTCCCTGGAGTTGGAAATTGTGGGGATAAATTATCCTCAACAATCTGAAAATTGGGATGAAAGATCTCCCCATTCCTTGGGCCCTGTGATGCCTTTCCTATTAGAAATGGGCTCCTATTTTCCAGTTGGAGTAGGCCAAGCCATAGTCACTATTTTTAATTTTAATTCAGCTTTATAGGAATCCTTTCATCACAACTAATTTAAAAATTTGAGGACTCTTCCAATTTTTTCCCCTCAGCCACTTACCTCACATCATAGCAGAGCAGAGAGAGGAGTCTCCATTCCAGTTCTGCCCTTTCCTGAGCTTTGCTTTAACCCCTTTTTCCTTTTCTGCATCAGAAAAGGATACAGATTGAATGGCCTGAGTTGTATATAAACCCCCTTGGACTTGCTTCTGCCAGCGGACCAGGAAAGGAATCTCCAGTTTCTGGCACACCTCCATCACAGTGGAGTCCTGTGTCACAGCCTGACCCCAGCTCCCTGCCCAGACGAGATGGAATTGTCAACCAGCTCCAGCCAGATTCATGTTGGGGCAGCAGCAGCCAATGCAGCCTTCTGGACATACTTTTGTAAAGAGATAAAAATTGAAATTCAGTATATTTACTGCAAATGACAAACCAGAGTACAAAGCTGAATAGAGAAATTGCTCGGGAGAAAAAAGTATCCCCTCAGGAATCAGATCACATCTGAGAGTGTAACTGAATCAGACAAGCCACAGCCAGTGAAACTACAGAAGTGTATTGTGCACTGAAGAGCTGCAAAACACGGACCTGCAGTGGCTCTGCCCAGCCTCTCCTGCATGCTCTCTCCTTGGCCTCGGAAACTTGTGTTGTGCTCTCCTTGGATTTGGAGTTGGGCCAGTTTTAAGGAGCAGGCAATGTGAGCATGCTTGTCCTGAGGGCTGCTGTGCTGGAAATGGCATGTTCTTCTCAAAGTGTGTTTTCAAGGCATGGGCAGGGCCTGGGCAGCCTGACCAAATGATTTATCGACAGGCCAACATCTCCACAGCCAGCACTGCAGAGCAGAGGATTCTCAGGGTATTGAATATTTCATATCCACTTGATGAACTAGGTTTTGCATAAATTGCACCCAAAGGATCAACCCAAACTACTCTGTGTTAGGCTCTCAGCTCTGCCTTGAGATCTGCTCTGTGAGACATTTCATCTCTCAGCTTCTCAGCTCTATTTTTCCCAAGGCAAGGCATTGATTTTTCCTTTCCTCTGTACTTTGTCTCACCTGCTCAGATTGGTGTGGACTTTTACAGTGTTTCATATGAATATCAGCAGAGTGTTGTCCCAAGTTTAGTTTCAGCCTCAAATAAAAGCACAACAAAATCCCAATAATAACTGGGAGTAATTTTTGCCAGCTTGGGGAGTTGGGGTTTCTTTGCTTTTTGCTGGTGTTCCTCATTATTCTTCGTATGAAATCTATGTCTTATCTAACATGGAAGCTACAGAGACTTTCACCTTTACTTTTGCTATAACCAATAAAAAGTATGCTGTTCATATGAGCAGTGCTCATCAGCGATCTGCTCAAGGGATTACAGTGTGAGCTCCTGGGGCCATGGGCTGAAGAAGCCTATGAGCTGGGCTATGGAGAAATCTGAAAAGCAGAAAAGTGGAAATAGAGCAGTGATACTGAGACAGGGGAAGAAAAATTTTCGTTCATTCTTTGCACCAAGATTTATGCCAGCCCCGAGTATTTATTTGCCAGCCAGCTGGGGTTAGCAGTGTGCAAGCAAAAGAATGAGAAGCTCCTTTCATCCATGGTGGACAGCAAACCCCCAAAAGAAGGGGTGAGCCAGGAAGTTACACTCATGGAGGTATTCCCTGGAAAAAAGAGGTTTTTAGAGTCACAGTCAGTGAGAGAGAAGAGTGAACATTATGGAAGGTGAAGTGAGTGCGATATCAGGTATTGAGGAGGTGGGAACGGAGGAGATACAATCACTCATGGACTGCAGATGTGAGGAGAGAAACTTCGATTGATCCAAAACACCAAAAGGAAACAAATTAAAAGAATCACAGAGAATGTGGGCACAGTAAAAACAAACAAACAAACAAACAAACAAACAAACAACAGTGTTAGAGGGTTTGAGGCAATTTTGACCTAAATGGAAAAAAATAAGTGAGAAGTCTGAAGAGAAACATGAACCATCCAAATTCTTCTCCCTGCTTTTCGGCTTGTGCAATAGGCTGACTACATATGGGTTCCTACAACGTGTGGGTATTGGTTTTATCTGGAATTTATGAGTTTTTCGACTTACTGTCAGAGCACAACTTCCCTGTGCTTTTTATATATTTTTTTTAATTTTATTTTTTACTTTTTCCCAGAGCTGAATGGGTGCATGAAGGGCACATAAAGGTTTATTGAGTAAAAGCCCTAAATGCTTGCAAACTTTTACTATTCTTCCAGGGCCTATAAATATTTTTCTCAATCCTTCTCTTCACAGCAATAAAAAATTAGTTTAGAGGTTAGCTGTGGGACACTTGACATGAGTCTGGCTCTAATCTCATTTTGAGGTTAAGGAAAGTAGAACTGAAACAGTCCAGAGAGACAAAATATTGTAATAGATAATGGCATGTTCTTGTCTATAGCCCACACCTATCTGTGGCATCACAAGGTGCGTGGATGCTGAACAGACCAAGCACCTGTGCATCAGAGAGGTGCTGCCTCTCTCGGGCATTGCTGGGGTTTGCATTTGCAGCAGAGTCATTTTCCCTTCAAAGGGCATGGTTTGTACTCCAAAATGTGGCCAGACTCAGAACAAACATCATAGATGCACATCTCAACAGCATGGTGCTGGGCATCAGGGACACAGCTGGGGAATCAGAGGTTCAGACACACAGCTTTGGAGGCAGGGAGGTTTTTTCTGAGTGCAAAAATACACCAAAAAAAACCCCAGAGCTTTAATTAAAAATAAACAAACAAACAAATCCCACAAACACACAGGAAAAAAAAATTCTGTACTCATTTCACTGGCCAAACATATCTTGCTACTCCAAAAATGGAGACTGTAAGGAGATACCTTTACACCCAGACTATCTTAACCAGATTACTCACAGTAACCTGACTCCCAGATTTCCACTTCTGGCCTCTGGATACCTCTGCAGTTTGCTGTGAGCCTTCAGCTAGGGGTTTGCTTAGCTGTGCATCCTCAGGACAAGAGGAGATGCTAAGAAAGCAAGTGAGAAAAGCCAGTGTGTGGCCCAGAGGTTCAGATCCATCGCGCAAGGCCCTTCTCTTCCATGTGAGGGATTATGTGACAGATATCGATGTGGCACCTCGCAACCACTCCGCATGGAGCTGTGCTAATTCCATGTCAGGAGAGAGCCAAGGAATTAATGCCAGTTGACTTCCAATGTTCCTGGTGAAACAGCAGACGTCTTTGTCTTCCTTCATTTTCCCCTTCCTTCTGGGTGTCTCCCTTCTTGGTTTGCCATCCTAACCTGGGAGAATCATGGAATGATAGAACAATATGGGCTGGAAGAGACCTTAAAGATCAACTCTGTCATGGGCAGGGACACCTTCCACTAAACCAGGTTGCTCAAAGCCACATCCAACCTGGCCTTGGACACTTCCAGGGATGGGCCAGCCGTGATTTTTCTGGGCAGCCTGTTCCAATACCTCACCCTCCTCATAGGGGTTGTCCCTTCTGGCCGGTGGGTGATCGGCAATATCAGACATCTGGCAGGTGTGACAGTGTCTGCCCCCACCCACAGGGCCAGGAGGCTTCGCTCAGGTGCCTCCGAGGGTTTTGGCTGCATTTGGGATGGGGATCCACTGGCTGGGAGTGAGCTCAGTTTCCCCTGGTGTGTAAGTCAGCAAGTCCAACACCCACGCAGGAAGCTGAGCTCCTCAGCAGAGCAGCCCTGTGAAACTCAGCAGTTTTGGTTTGCGAGGGGACCTATGAAAATATTTTTGGTGTCGGTTTTCCTGGATGATCCCAGCTTGTGAAAATTGAAGGCAAGCACTAACTTTCCTGTTCCAGAGCAGTTGTTGCTTCAAAAAAAATACCCTGAAACCAGGATAATGTCATGGGAATGCTCCTAAGGTCCCTCAGCTTGGAGGTGGTAGGAGGCTTGCAATAACACACTCACTCCTTTAAAAGATTGTTTTGGAGGTGAAACCACTTCCTATGTAGAAGTCTACACTGAGGCAAAAAGAGGAGAAGTATGTCTACTTCACAGGGGTTTTTTTATATAAGGAAGCCCATTTTTAGTGAGAAGAACTTCAGCTATCTGTGAGTACCAGGCATTCCTTTAGGAAAGCTGATGTAAACATACATAGCTGTTAAAGATTTAATGAGATCCCACCTCTGTGTGTTGTGCATTTATCTAATGAGATCACATAGGTTCTCCTCTCAGCACCTCCCCCTCTATGAAATCAGGCACCTTCTCTGCCCCAGCTAGGCCCCCAGATTAATATTGCCTTGACATAATTGTTCATTCAACACGACTGCTAATTTGTCAGTGGAGCTATCCCAGGGTCTTGCTCCAAGAGATATGAAAACAACAACCTTGTGACCAAGAGACAGGCCTAATGTTTGCACTGCTAAACTGTTGAAAGGGTGTTTTATGTGAAGGAGAAGGGAATGAGTCATCAAGCAAGGGGGTACAGGGTTAGTACTTCTGAAAAGAAAGAAAAGGAGGATAAAAACACACAAGTTATCCTTCCCTAATACAAATCAGAGAATTGATAGGCAAGAATAAAAGCAAATGTATACGAAGTGAACCAGAGGAATGCATCAATCTGCAAATCAAACAAATTCTGGGCATGGCTGTTAAAAGTTTGTGCATTCACAAACACACATGTGTGCATGCTTTGTCTTGCACACACATATGCACCACTAAAGCCCCGGTGTGCAGCTCCCAAATAATTACCTTCTAATAACAAAAATGTGCCCCATTCCAGTAATGACAACTGCAGCACAATGAAAACCAACTGCCGGTAAAAACAAAAGTCATATTTCAAAGAAACACTGTAGATTAGCCCGTGGCTTTCACTAAACTGTGTCTCTCTGATTCCTGCTGGGTGACACAATGGGCTGGCTTAACGCAGCCTGGCCTCTGAACTCAGCCTTACAAGCCTTGGATCCTCGAAACAGCACCCTCACTGCCTATCTGATTTTCAAAGCTACACATATTCTGCACGATATTCTCTTCCCTTGCTGCCCCGTTTGTCTGTGGCACATCTGTATGCCCCACCTCCCTGTTTTTTATAAAAGTCCTCAGAGTCTTTTGTGCGTGTATTCCCTTCAACATCTGCAAAAGAAATCATTTCTCTTAGAAACAGTGTAAGGGTCGGGGAATATACACAATAGCTGGAAATACTGTTTAAGGCCCAGAGGGGAGAACCTTCTTTCTCCCATGAAAACGTGCTTTTGCAATGCAAGGCAGTACTCAAACTCAACCCCTTTTCTCTCCTACCCGTCCCCCCCCCAAGAAAAAAAAATCACAAGGTGGAACAGGCTCATCTAAAGCAAAATATACTTGAGAGAACAGATGTGGCAAAACAAAACCCATAGCTTTCCATGAAGAGCTGCCAAAAATAACATTGGCTCGGCAGACATGTGATCTTCAGAGGAGTTTGCTACTTGAATGAGTCAGAATGGTGATTCCATTTTTACCTCTTCAGTGAACAGGAAACACATTCTCCTTGAGCACCAAATTCTCCTGCAGTGGCCCACTTACACTGGATTATATCAGTCAGCTTTGCAGGTGCTGAGGCAAAGTGGAAAGCATGTAATGGTTTCCTCTAGTTTGAGAAGCGGAGCTTAATTGAGGCAAAGTCCAAAAGGTCATCTAGAAGTGTATGTAAAAACAGATACCTGTGTATACACATCTGAAATGAGGAGCTATAAGAGGAAGGGGGAAGCAATTTAAAATACTCATTTCCATAAAGAAAGATTTGGGCTCTGCCAGACAATACACTTTATTTTAGGTTACAAAGCTTGTAAGCTTTAAGAAAAAAAGTGTGTGAGGTGGCTGATGTCACCAATCCAGCATGTGTCCTTCGGCTCATTATTCTTGAATGAAAATGCTTCGGTTTAATTTTTTACAGAGAAATGGAGTGCCAATGGCCTCAAAAAGCTTCAGGTTTTGGTATTAAACTCTCAGAGGCTGGGACTCTCAGAATCAGCATCTGTGTTCTAGTTGCTCAAGTTTTATAGGAAACTTGAGGAAGCAAATTGAATTTTGGCTTCCACGTCTCAGGAGGAGTTTGCAGAACTTCTCTTTGAGTATGCCATCAATTGTCCAGTAAAAGTAGAAAATGTTGAGCTGGAGTTGATAAGAAGCGCAAACAGAAGTCTTTGCAGTTTGTTTTTCTTTAAGGACTGCATTTAAATGAAAGAAAAAAAATAGAAGGTTCCATGAAAAACTGTTACTCTCTCAAATGCCATCTCTAGGAAGAATCATTTTAATTTTGCAATAAATGAGTATACGATATCCCAGTTCCTTGAGGGAAGCACAATGATTTTATTAGCCTTTTCTATAAGAATCACAATGAACCTTATTGTATCTTCCCATTCAAGCATTTTCAGGTTTCCTGTGAAATATTTGGGAGATAGCTTCTGTATTCTTGACAAAAGTTGCCCATATTGTCCAGTACAATACCAAAAGAGCAGAGAAAGTCTGGTTGTAGAGCTGGTTGTAGGCCTGGTGGACATTTCACCAAGAACAAAGATAAAGCAGGAGTTGGGAAATATTGGTCAGTCGGGTCCTGGGAAATCTACCTTTCATTAAAAAAATAAATAAATCAGTATTGAAATATCTTGAAAGCAAGCACTAAAAATAGCAAAAATAATGGATCACAGACCAACTCCAGACAAATGCAGTCTCTCATTAGGCATCTGAAGTCCTGTTGTTTCTGTTGGAGATTTCAACAAGTTGAGTTGAAGTCCATTGCCAAGACTTTCAAAAATAACTGATGGGGAAAGGAGTTCAGAGGCTTGAGCAGAGCCTGATTTTCATCGAGTTTGGGGAATCAGCAGTTTCTAAAAATCAAGCCAAGAGCTTTCCAAATTGAGAAAACACATCTGACAATTAATGGCTGGAAAATGTGGTCAGCACAGAGCTGTAGGTGCTCACGTCTTCAGAAAATCAGTCCAAGGTTCCCTCAAGTTAGAAACCTGACGTTTCAAGAATGAGAAGTCTGTTTGGAAAATGTTAGCCTCAAACTCTGTTTTAGCTTTTCTAGGTGTTCACATGGGAAGAAAAACATTGTCTAATGTCTAAATATGTTTATTATGTAGTGGCTCATTGAGCTGAGAAAGTGCAATAAAATGTGGGAAATAGTAGTGCCACGCTAGAGGTGAGGCACAGTTCATTGGTGAAAAGGCAGTGACAAACCTGTCTGCCACTGGCTTTCTAATTCAAAGGAGCCTCCTGATACAAGAAATTGTAGCTATCCTGTGACACTGCCACTTTGCATCTCCTTATTGCAAGATTTCTGGGTTTGTGTTACTCTTTACTTATTTAAATACAAACCTGATCTTTCCGTACTCAGAGGAGATAAAGAAATCCAAAAGCACCAAGGATTTCCAAACTGGTTAGTCCTTCTTTACCACAGAATTCTGTGGGACTTGTTTTCTTCTTATTTTCCAGGGTTTTTAGATTTAAGAACTGACTTCAGTTAAAAAAATTCAGAAAAAAAAAAAAGGCCATTTGTGTTCATATCTAAGTGATAGGTGCCTTCACTGTAAGATTTCATATCTAAACAACATTAATGAAACTTCCCTCCATTTTGATAAAGCGCTTGGCAATGAAGTCCGGGCTTGCCAACCAACTCATTTGTCAGAAAACACCAATTGTTTCATAATTTCCATGGTCCTGCTTATAAGTTTTGGTGCACCTCTCACTTTCCACCCAGCATTGCTCAGACTGTTTCACTGTGTCTAAGCAAAGCAACTCTGGACATTTCGATAGACCTTAATTTCCAAGAAAACAGAAGAAGGAGCCAAGATCAAAGACCAATCTGCTCTGGGGAAAATATACCACTTTTTGGGCTTCTTTCTTGGAAAATTTGTGGCCCAGCACCTTCCTCTTCATCAGGATCAGTGGGAGCTGCTTACAGGAGAAAACATAATCAGAACACCTGTATACACACAATTTGATAACAGGATCATTCATCATCTCTCCAGTTTCCTCCTGTTTGGTTTAAATTTAAAACAGACCAGAAAGCTGCTCTGTCACCTAGTTTTTCAAACACAAAGGGTGTTGTAATTAATTCCTGCACATTACAAGACCACGGAGATATTTTTGTACATCAAAACTATTACGTAATGTTCTGACACATAATGACTGATTCTTTACTGCTGCCTAAGTACATCACTGTGCACTTGGGTGGCATCAGCTGATTGTTGATACACTCGATTTCTTCATTATTTTTTTTAATTATTTTTTTTTTAAGGTGGATCCTTTTGTTTTATGAAAAGGCTTTGGCTCTCCTCTCAATTTTAGAGGCAACGTACCTTTTATAGTTCAACTTTTCTTTGTCCTCCCCTTTAAAAGGGAAATCTACTAAAAAATATTTTTTTTATTAAATTTTATAGCCCCAAATGTTGGAAACTGCAAGGTCATATTTTGCCACAAAAAAAAAAAGAATCAAAAGAGAAGTGAGATATGAGCCAGGAGAAGACTCCCGAAGGGCTGCTATCGTGACAGAGCATTAGTAAGACCTATTTTCCCAGCTCTGGTGCAAGACTCTGCCTCCAGTCAAAGGTTTGACTGAGTTTTATTAAATAATAATTGTTGGTCTCTGCAGATCTTTGAAAGCTCTGATTTCCCTGCCCTATATTACATTCACAGAAAACCCCATTGGTACTCTTTTCAGAAAGTTTCACCATGAGGTCAGCATGTCTGAAGACATCTCTATCACGTACCCAAATACACAATTTTGGCATTCCCAGTGTGTTGAAGGACTGTGTTTCTACCCTCTTCTCCGAACTGCATGCTCAGTCGCAGCCCACACGGCAGCTGGAGGGTAGATGAAGCCCTGGGAAGCCAGAAGGAACTGCATTCCTGGAAAATGATGAAACCAGGGATTCATTTCTCATCCCCACCGCTCTCATTAGCAGATAGCAGCCACTTTTATCACTCCGAATATATTACTCAGGAGGCTCTTACCACATCAGGGCTTCACAGGGTTGGATGCTGTACAAACACTTGATGTGTGCGTTCCTCCCATGCAAAGGACAAGAAAATCATTACAGCCTTGCCACAAGCACCTCCCCTTTCCTAAGGCACCCTCTCCACTCCCTGTGTGTACCTCCTGTTAATCATGCCATAGATCTCAGCGACTGGTGGAAATTCAATAAACATAGGTCTGATGCATGGTGATAAGAGAGACTCACAAACCAAAACAAGTGTAGAGAAGAAAAACCCTCTTCCTCTCGAACCCCCCCTCAGCAGTACTCAAAGGAAGTCTCATACACTTGATGATGAAATTGCTTTTCAAGCCCCAACAAGCAATTTTTCTGCCCCACTGTGAAGCGAAAAGACCCCAGCACCTTTTGCCCCATAAATTCAACCAGCATAAGTCAGAAAATCAAGAGATGCATTATTGCTAATAAAAACAAGAACAATGTGAAATGTTTTATTCTTTTCTTTCAAAGCTTTGAGGCCAAAGTGACATTAGGAACTCAACGGTAGGGCTGGAAAATGGAGGGGGAGGATTTTCTTTCTACAGGAAAGATGAAGGACTTTTGTAGTTAATTAATTGTATCTCTGGGACCTGGGGTTAAGCCCAATCTGCAGATAAATGCAAGATATCCTCAAGCTGGGGGGGCTGTGATACGGAGGTTTCCATGCAAAGAAAACCCCCTTTCTGCTCAGCAAATTTACCTTTTTTAACCCCAGAAAGTCTGATTTGCACAACGTGCCCAGATAAAAGCCAGCCACTTATTGCAGCTGCCCTTTTATATCCCTTCTCCAGGAGGAGACAGACCCAGACATGTTCTAGGAGGAACAGGCTGCTCGTCTGCCTCTGACACCTCCCTGAAATGTGGTGCTCCGAGAAGCACCTGCGCCACAGGGCATGGCTGCTTTCCCCAATTCAGGCAGCACGTTCTAGGAACACCGCACCCACCCACGGGCTCAGCCTCTTCCAGCACCCACTGGTGCCACCCAGGTGGTTGCCAGCCCAGAGAGGCTGTGCCTGATCCGCCACTCAGGCTCCCTGCGTGGTCTACGTGGCAGGGTGATGCCTGTCCAATGGCTTATCCATGCTGGGAAAGGAGTTCCTTGTGTGATTTGTCAGTGTCTCACTTTCAAAAACGTGTATTTACCTGTATTTCCAGAGGGGAAGGACAATAGTGTAGGAGCTGAGGAAGCCAAGGTTTGGTTTGTCATTCTAAGAAAGTCTTCTTGGGTGACCCTGAAATGACACAGTATCTCTGCACCCCAATTTCCCACCTCTGAAATGAGAATTGGAGCTGCCTTGACTGAGAGCTGTGCTGGAAGGACACCGAGGAACAGTTATGAAGTGTTTGAATACCACAGCTGGGAAGGAAGGGGAGCACAGAACCACATTTGATGATAGATTTACATTCTCTTTACAGTTACAAGTACGAGCCGTCCTTCGTGCCATTTTTCATCTACTGACCCCAAGATTGAAATTCAGTGGGTGCACCAAAGGAACCAGATTCTTTCCTAAAATGACTGAGCTGGCATGTAAATCCCTTAAAGGTCTGGCTCAGGGTAGTATTGTGTCTCCTGATGGACAGGGCAAAAAAGCAAGTGGAACAAGTTTGGGTAACATCAAGCTGTGATATGAGTGATAGTGCCGTGTGTGGTGGTGTCATCAAACACAATTCTGCTTCCAGAAGCTCCTCCTGGGTTAGTTGTACTGCGGGAGGCAAACAGAAGAAATTCATTAAAGGCACCTATACCCAGGAGATGCAGAAGTTGCATTTCCTGGGTTATAGACTGATCAGAGTGCGTGTCTTTTTTCCAGAGATGTGTTGAAAAGGTCTCAATTTCATTCCGCCAAGAAACAACAGCAAAAATAGTCATGAAATGTAACGCTTGGAGTTTTGCCAATCTAGATTTTAGAGGTTTGGGGAAGAATTTGAGGTCTCACAGGGAGGCCAGAAGGCAAAGATCAGCCGTAAGTGATAGAATGAGATGTTACACATATGAACCAGAATCCGATGAAAAACAGAAACGCCCCATTCTCCACACGGCTTTGTCCTGATGCGTCCTGACAGAGCCCAGAAGCCTCCTCAGCGCAAGGCAAGGCAGCGTTCAGCAGAAGCACACTTAAGCAGGAGGACAGAATAATTTTTCCTTGATTTCAGCGGGAGCTGCATCCACTCACAGCCCGATAAATCTGTCCCTGAGTAACACAGCGCGTAGGGCCGTGTGTGCCTCTCTCGTTCTCTCACACACACCTACACAAACACAGACACGGGCCCGTGACTCACTGCCTTCCCAGCAATCGGGGCTCCTTTGCTAGTTAAAACATGCTGAGATACTCTCTCAGCCCCGTGGATTAACCCCTGTCACCTTTCCACACCATCACCTATCGCTCAGCAGCACAGAACAGCCTGGTTTGGGCCTGATGGGCACTCTTGGTGGTGATGCGTGGAGACAGACAGATTTTTTTCATGAGCTCACTTGAACCTTCAGGGTAAGAAGTGGAAATACTTGTTGTGTAGTAAATTGAGCAAACATGACATGGACAGTAAAAGAGAGAGACAAGGGGAGAAGGCACAAATAACTGCGAGGGTTCAACCTATTCACATGCAGAAGGAGGCTGGGATGGCTTCACTGAAGGGAAAGGGTCTCTCTTGAAGCACCCAGAGCAGGGCTTATACCTGCAAAATCAACCCAGAGAGCTGAACAAACACAGCTGATAGTCTAAAGTAAAACATCCTCCAATCCAGTTGGTTTCCTAACATTCAATTGTATAAAAAAACAGGATTTTACTCCTCTGGATAGTACTTGAGAATGCTCTCATGATTTTGGTTTTTTCAACTTCAAGATTCAGAGGAGGAACCTGCTTTTGTTGTTGTTTTCTAGGTGAATAAAATTGCAAGAACCCCAAAACCCCATATTCCTAGTCCAAGAGAACCCTTAAAATGTGTTTGCAGTGCTTGCCAGAGCACAAAAAATGGCACAGGGCTGCTATTATTGCACAAAACCAAAAACATATCACTGGAATGAATGACAGATATTAGAACTTCCAAAATCCTTTGAGATGTAATATAATCAAACTCAATATCCTATTTTACAAATGTAATGTTAGGTTACACTACTTCATTCTACTCTGATCCTTGCAGTCGTATGAAAGGCAGAGCTCTGTGCTCAGGAATTCACATTTCAAAGCATCCTGCAGAGCCCTTCAGTTTGCAGAAAGGGGATCTGGACACATTCTGGAGAAAACCTTCTCTGTCCTCTCTGTCCTTCCCTGCCCTAGGCCTACAGAGCATGTAGAACTTCCCTGACACATTAAGTTTCTGAACCGGGTGTTATTTCATCTCAGTGCCTCACCGAGGGGCAGTAGGTTGGACTGATTTGAAGCTGCTGTATTCAAATCTCCCATTACCACACATTCGCTCCATCTTGAACTGGTCTTGTTTAACACCTGGTTTGACACAAAGGCACAGTGGTGCCATCTCGGTCTATCAGCCTGTCACCGGTCTGTGGCACTTGAGACATCAAGACATGAGCAGCCCAAAGTTTTATTATTAACTCTGGTGGTTTGACAGGGGAGAGAAGCTGCTGCCTTGGAAATGTCTCAGTGAAAACCGGTTCCAGAGTTTAATGTTTCTGTGACCATCTTGCTTCGACACAGAGGGGAGCCCTGTTGTTTCCCAGGGTTTAGGGGTGAGGATGGGAAAGGTCCATTTCAGCGCTGAGCTTTCCTGCTCCGTGTTCCACTCATGCTGGCATTTTCCACTAAGCAGCAAACCTTCTCTCTCCTCTGGAGCACTAGGTGTTTCCCCCTCTGGGAGATGCATTCAGCAGATAGAGGCTGCAATCCCACGTTGTGCAACAAGGCAGAGCTTGGCCCGACAAGCAGGGAGCAGGCTGGCTGCTACAGACGGCTCCATCAAAGCATTTCTGTCCTCACCTGAAACTTCCCTCCATCACTATACCTGCAGCCACGACGTGTCCCTGCCCTATCGCTCCAGCAGCTTCAGCTGAGGCTGTCAATCTCAGCCATGACTGCTGCAAGATAATCCATTCTACCTGGAACCTTAAGTCTATTTTAAAGGAAATTGTTTGTTCAGACATGTAGGCATGACTTCTGTTACGGTTTTTGCCACTTTGGTTTATGACAGTTTCCCCTGAAGAAACAGATTTTGTTAGGAAAGGCACTTTTGGGGAGTTTCTGAGGGTGTACTTCCATTTACCCTGGGCTGTTGTGGTATGAAAACACTGCTGAAGGATTACACTTCTATCCACACTGGCTGTATTATCAATAGACTGTAGAAAAAATCTGGCCCAAAGGGGAAGTACCAGGCTTGTCAAGGTTTAAACGTATTTGTGAACCCGAGTCTGAAAAAAGGAGAGAAATTAGTGATTTAATCCACCCACATCACATCAGTCAGACAGACGAAACGCCTGCAAAGAGCAGCACAAAGTAATCTGGCTATTTCATTCCCACTGAACACCAATTTCCAACAGCCAGAGACAAAAGACATGAAAAAATATCCTAGTGTAAACTGGCACGGGGGCCAGAGCACAAGCAGTTAACGTTAATTATGTATTACCCAAGCACTATAGATAGCACCAAACAGGAAGGGGAAAAACTCATAAAGCTATTAATAATGAACATAAAATTTGTAAATGCACTATGAGGAATAATTTGCATAGCAATATAAACATGATCTCTAATGCTGAAGAGCTGGAAACAGCACTCTGGTTTAAAAAAATAAAATCATTATTTTATATGTTTAAAGCTATAGTTCTATTTATTTATTTATAAGCATGTACTATGGTCTCTAATTCTCAGATTCCTGACTGTGTGGAACACAACCACTTGGCTGCTGCAGACATTCCTGTTTGCTGGACACACACGATAACAAACCTGGGACATTTGCTTTGCAGCGGTCTCAGAGCGACAGTGGTTACTGGGGATACCTGTGTGTGTTTGAAGCCAAGGTCAGGAATGTCGGTTAATTTACTCTGTCCCTGTGTTTTAATTTGCCTTATGAGGAGTCCTTGCATTGGGTTTTGTCTTATGAAAGCAGCCAGAACTCTGTCGGAGTCAGCCCTCAGCTTCTCTACTGAAATAAGGAAAGAGTAGCAGTGCCTTCACCTCCCCCATCCTTGAGGAGCTCCCATGTTTGGCTCCTATGGCATGTCATCCTGAAACTTGCTGGAATTACTCTAATATTCAACATTTTGGTGGGAATAAAAATTCATTCACTGTATGTGGAGCCCACTTGGTGTAATGTTTCAGGGGCCCCAGGATGCTGGCAGTGTCCTGACCTGGCTGGGATGGAGGTCTGGACCATGAGCAAGGCACTGGTTCCCTCATTACCCTGGTAATTAACCTCAGGCTGTTACATTTTATCATGGGAAAAAGGTGCCAATTTGCCTTTACTTTAACCAGAACTGTTCCAAATATTCAGAATTAATTTAAACATGTGGAAACAAATGCCATTTGTTGTATAATCCGCAGGGCTCACCAGGCTGCTCTGGATCTGCTTAGGCTAACTCAGGGGACTGCAGGAGCAGTGCAAACCTAGGAGTTGATCAGACCTAGGAAACCACAGGGTTAATTTGTGTCTCGAGATTTCAGGGGAGAATCCTCTTCCTTGGCAAGCCTGCACCTCGAGGTGTGATAGAGATTTCCCTGTAACACAGGAGGACAAAGCAGGGAATGGGGTCAGCATCTAAGGCTGGGATGGGATCATCTCTCTCCTTGTGTGAAACTGGTACAGAGCAGCCTTGCTCTGCTCCTGCCCCCTCACCACGGAGCACAGCTCTGCCCACTCCCTTTGGCTGGGGAAGTTTTCCGAGGGCAGTGCTAAGTTCTTCACAGCTGGAGGCTGCTTTTGCATATATCACAGACACCTCTTGGTGGGTTGTGATTTGATTTTCCACAGAGGCCTCCTGGGGATGTGTCTCAGGAACAGGGTGTGTGGGAGGATGGGGAAGGATGTGGTCGCATGCTTGATCAGAAAAGCAATAATGAAAAGTGGATGGAGAAGGGGAGAGAGCAGTGGGAGTTTTCTCATCAATCCTGGGTCCTGTTGGGCCAGCAGCCCCTCTGGTATGTTTAGGGATGCTGTGTGCCTTAACAGCCTCCATTTACTAATGCAGTAATGACCTGCTGGAGGAGGATTTGGCTGCTGTGCTAATTGCATTCCTCTGCTGCACAATAACTTAACACGTTATTAAGATTCCACAGAAGAGGGTCAGGGAATTCATCTCTTTCCAGTGCTCTCCTGACCCCAGCACCATCACACACACACACACACACACACACACTCCTATCCTCTTTTCCCCAAATCCTAATGGATGCTTTCAAAAGCTGGAAAGGGAATACTCCATCATTTGTAAAGCTGGGATAGTCACTTTTTTTTCCTTCCTATTCAACATTTTATGCCCACTTATGAATAGCTGCAATCTCCAGCTCTCCTGCTTTACACTGTTCTTGCAGAGCAAAAAAGCTCAGAGATGGACTCCGTGGAGTAAGATGTCACAGCTTCAGGAGTGAAGGCCCAAGATATGTTGAAGATAAGACCTCCCTTACCACAGCTCAGGTTTTCACAAGCCCACCCAGCTCTGGGAGATGGACAAAGCACTGCAGAGAGATGTTTTTCCCTTGGGAGTTTTGGTTTGGTTTGGTTTATGTGTGGCTAATTCACAATCTGACCCAATATTGTTCTTCCGCTGGATAAAAGGCTGAGGCACTGCCCTGACTCACCAGTGAGGCAGAGACCAGCCCTTCTCCTCCCGGTGCCTGCCCTCAGCCCTGCCCACCCCAGCCTTGTCTCCCCTGCCCATTCCAGACTGCACACCCTCAGCCTGCTCATACACCTGCAGCAGCTTCCCTACTAATATATCGCAGCATTCTATAGTTTCTTTCTTCAGAGATCTTCTTGAGAGCCTCCCCTGCACCACCCCATGTTCAGGATGTAATGATGGTATCACTCTGTGCTAAATCTAGTTCTTATCCTGCCGCTTTTAGGCCACTGGATTGAAAGGGGGAAGAGATTGTTTATTTTGTTGACCCTTGACAGAATAACACATACACTCAGTTCACTAAATAAATTAAAGCAGTAATCATCACAAATAATAATTATAAATGAAGGTGTGTGCAAGGTTAAAACTCGCTTGATAGAAGCTTTCCTCTGACTCTGTCTGGTTTGTACCATAATTAAGTTTATAATATAGTCTCTTCTGCTTTTTCTTTATTTATATGTGTCCTCATCTATCTATGTAAAAGAGCAAATAAAAGGCAGCAGGCCTGGATTATTTCTACTGCTGATATACCACAAAGCTTCAGCAATCATCCCTCACCTGGCATCAATCAGAGAATCACAGAATGGTTTGGGTTGGAAGGGACCTTAAAGATCATTTTGTTCCACACCTTCCACTATCCCAGGTTGCCCCAAGTCCCATCCAACCTGGCCTTGGAGACTTCCAGGGATGGGGCATCCACAGCTTCTCTAGGTAACCTAAGCCAAGGCCTCATCACCCTCAAAGAGAAGAATTTCTTCCTAATATATAATCTAAAATGACTCCCTTTCAGTTTAAAGCCACTCCCCCTTGTCCTGTCACTACATGTCCTTGCAAAAAGTTTTTCTCTATCTTTCTTGTAGGCTCCCTTCAGCACAGGAAGGCTGAAATTAGGTCAGGTAGCTCAGAATCAAGCACAGTGAGCTGACCGGAAAGCCAGGAGCACCCACATGACCATTGTCCTTCCCCTCGCAGCCGTCTGCAGGGAGGTTGGGAGCCTTCACCTGTGCAGGTCCACTGATCCCAGCTCATCCCAGCTCACTGTCACCCTCCCCTCCCAGCAGAGACAGTGCCTGAGTCATCCCAGGGGCTGGATCCACCCTGGCGCACAGCAACTCCCAGGAAAGGCGACTTCTGCAGAATGAAAGAGGCTGCAGGGTCATCAAAGTGCAGTTGAACTTTTTTTTTTAAATTAGAAATTCTCCACGAGTGTTGGGGTGGTATTTGTTCTCTGCTGCAAGGAATGGGCTGGTTTGAATGCTGCCAGTCCTTTGCTCTGCTGTGATCATAGGATCATAAATTTGTTTCGGTTGGAAAAGCCCTCTAAGTCCAACCATTCTCCCAGCACTGCCAAGGCCACCACTTACCTATGTCCCCAAGGGCCACATCCACGCATCTTCTTAATCCCTCCAGGGATGGTGACTCCACCACTGCCCTGGGCAGCCTACAGAGGCTGGACAATCCTTTTGGTGAAGAAATTTTTTCCTGACACCAAACCTAAACCTCCCCTAGTGCAACTTCAGGCTGTGTCCTCTGTTCTGTCACTTGATACTTGGGAGAAGGGGCTGAGCCCCACCCGGTTACAGCTCCTCTCAGGGGGGTTTATAGAGGAATGAGGTTCCCCCTGAGTCTCCTTTTCTCCAGCTGAACTCCTTCATCTCCCTCAGCCTCCCCTCACCAGGCTTGTGCTCCAGACCCTTCACCCGACTCATTCCCTTCCCTGGGCAGGTGCCCTTCATGCTCAGGTGCAGAACAAGTTGGTTTTGGATTTTCCCCAAATAAGCTCATTAATGTATTAGTCACAAACATACTTCAAGGACACTTGACCTCAGTGTCTCCACTTTCCTCTCTGATCATCTTCCAGCTTCTGCTTCAGCAACAGAAAACTACAAAGAAAAGAAATGGCAGAGTCAACAAAACAAGGAAAAGCCAAAGATTAGGGCTGTGGTTGGCTCAGCAAAGCCCAGCCTTTGGGCCATGATCCCTGTAACTGTCTCCATGTTACTCCCATGATGTAAATCCAGATAGTTAAATGAGGAAGGATTTTGCCTCTTCCTTTGGATAACTTTTTACGTCTCTCCTTGTGCTGAGTTTTTAAAAGTTGCGTTTAAAAGTAAAGCACAGTCATCTTAAATGATTAGTGTTTTATTGAATGATAATTGATACAACTGGGAGAAGCCTGACAAGCAGATCGGGTAAACAGCAAAGGAGGCCGTGCAGAAAGAAAGGGGAAAAAAGAGCAGCAGACAATATAGGAGAAAACAGAGTGACTTCTGAGCTGAAATTTTTTAACAAAGAGCTTTTCTTCCCAGCTCTGCCATTCCCCAATTGCATTAAAGTGGCTGGCAAGATGAATAATATTTTTAGATTAAATATACTGGCAGAACAACAGGAACTGCAGCCCCTTTACTGTTCTGCTGGAAATTTCTGCTGCTGTTTCTGGTAAATATGGCTGGTGGCAGGACCTGGCTTGTAGCTTTAACCACATGTGGGAAGTTCATGGGGCAAAGATGCCAAGTCTAAAATTAACCCCCCTTAAAAAAAAAAAAAAAAAAAGATGTAAAAAAAAAGTGCCTGGAGCAGGGTGAGAGTGTTTAGGTTGTTATTTTTAGTTTTTCATTATATTAAGACATGTAAAGATTTAGATTAATTAAGGATAAAAAAAAATAAATCTCAACATTTGCCGGACTGAAATGAATAAAATATTTCCATGGAATATTTTAGTTTTAATTCCTTAGACAAGAACCAAGTAAAAGACAGAGCACTAAGGGTGAGGACTCTTTGAAGCTCCCAGTATTGCTGTGGAGAATGAATCAAAGGTGTTGCCAGGTTTTGCCATGAGCAGCACATTTCTCAGGGCTCCATTGCTGGGATCCCACGAAACCCCACAAAAAACCTGAGTGTGATGTCCTTGGGCTTGTGGAGAAGAATTCAAGAATGTAGCAGGAAAGGATCAAAATCTCTAAAGCAAGTAAGAAGCACAGCACCAAAACGTTGGTGTTTCCTCATTTTTGTGTGTTTATTTTCATTTCTCTCAGAACTTGTGGAATATGTGTCCTGATTTCAGGGGCAATTTAACCCCTGAATTTTGAACTTATGAGTAGGATATCAGAACTGGTGGTGCACACACCAATAAACATTTATAAATAACTTTATTAATATCACCACTATCAGCAAGGCTAGTCTCAAAATAACCACCGCAACATCTTGCACTCCATGCAAAATATGGGGATTCATCCCTTCTTTGGAAACTGTTTTTATCTAGACTTCATGCTTAGCTCAGTTTTCCACTCCTTGCTTTGGGAGACAGGCTCTTGTCTCAGTTCCTGAGCGTTTTGTTGTTTTTCTGTTCTTTCTTTTGAAACAAAAGTCTTAAGGGAACTGCTGTTGTAAAGAAGAGGTCTGTGCTAATAAGGGATAGAGTGGAGCTATTTAAGTACATTGTATTCCAAAGAAATATTAACCTGGAACTACTGAGAAACCAGTATTTATCAGTTCCTTCACGAATTCCCACCTTTACAAATGATCTAAAATAGACATTTAATTATGCCTCTCTGCATATATTCTATCACTTTCTTTGTGTCAAATCCCTCCATATTACTCACTCTGTGGTTTGAAAGCTTCAGTCAAAATACCGATGTCAATTTGCAATTTAATTTTTTTTAATTAATAAGTCCCTGTTAAATCTTTTATTCTGCCAGCAGAATGTACATTTGTACTATGTACAAAGTGCTACATATAAATCTTACAGGAAAGAGTCCCTGCTCCAAAAAAATATTCCTATGAACCATAATAATAACAAAAGAACATCAATATTTTTGTCAGTTTCCAGAGATGTCAGTTTAAGCACAAATATTTCCCAAAAGCTGTGAAAGAAACTCACACAGCTCAGAGTCTGAGTGCAGATCTCTGAAATCCTTGCTCAGACCTCAGCCCCTCTTGGTGCCATAGCTGGGTGAGGAAGGATGGAATAAAATCAAAAAAAACTCCGTCTGGTCTCAGACAATACGGGAATCACATGTAGAGCGTGGGATGATTGAGCAGATTCTGGCAATACAAACATGAGAGAAATAATCGCTTTCCTGGGTCGGGGTTTCCTGTTGTCATTCAATAATAAAAATCATCTCAGTGGAGAATTCCTGGCATAAGACAACGGTGATCAATAACGAATTCCCAGTTGTTGCTGGAAAAGGTTTCTGAGCTATTGCAGACAGGACAAAAGTGTTCTCAGTGCCATTACTGAAAGCGAAGTTTTAGACGTGAAAGCTAAAATGAAACAAAGCAAGCTTTCAATTAACTTCTCAAAGTGCTCCCAGTTCCCAGGTCAGGGCAGATGAAAAGATAAATATTGAACAAAGAAGGTTGATTGTATCTGAAACATCTTAATGAACACAAAAAGATGTACAACATACCCAAGGAGTGCTTTCGCCTCGTATCAACTGCTCCTTTCTCCAAGCCAGTGATGAGATCATGGTCCCTCACAGGTGATCAGTTCTTAAGACTGATATTGGATGATTTACTCCACGCCCAAAGTCAAGCTGGAGTTCCCCCCAAACTCTGGAAGATCAGATTTTTCACTGATATGAGAGGGGAAATTTCTCATTACAAAAAAGACAGTTTTCTGAGAAAAGGGAAAAAAAACATCCATTCCTAGATGTTTTCATGACTCTTGCTTCTGAGTTGAGTGACACGGGCAAATCACACAGTTGCTGCTTGTCTATCGCCAGTATTATCATCAGCTATGGTCCCATCTCGACTACTCAGGGAAAAAAAGCTCAAACCTGATCACCGAGAAAGTTGCTGTTGCTAAACAGAAAGACCAAGAATTTTCAGAGCCTGAATAAGACACCTGCAGCTTCCCAAAGATTATTCACTTTCTCTCTTTATCTGGTAGTGCAGCAAACTCAAGAAGAATGCATTGAAGTGGTGGGGGACATTAAGTGTGTGTAAATAATATCTGAGGTTGTATCTCTAAGGCCGGAAAGGGATTACTCTAAGAACCCCAGTAACTGCAGGCCCTGGGGGTTTTGCTTGAATAAATTATTTGGGGGGAAAATAGATTAATCCTCATCTATGCTATGGATTAAATATGCATGTTTGCCATTTATCTGTGGTGCATTCTGATCTAGTGTTACACACACATATCACAGAGTGGAATCATATCATTTCAAATAAGAGAATCAGATTTTTGTGGGTGAAAAACTCATTGACATCAAGAGGGAAGCTTTCTACTGACTTCTGTGAGCTACAGCTAAGACTCCATAAATATGGGAAGGCTATTTTACGGCTAGTCCTGCAAAATCAAAGAAACACAGGAGAACTCTGGTTTGCGTCTCAGGCATCATCAGCACACTCATGAGCTAAATTGTGATTGTCACAGAGAGCATGGCTCCATTCCTAAATCCTCCACTGTTTGCAGGGTAGTCCCAAAAACTTTTAAGAACTGATTTGGCGTTGAGATCTGCAAGGACAGAAGAAATACCAAACCCTGTAATTATCAGTAAAATTTTTAAAACTTGCAGCCATTGCTTATTCCTCCTAATGACCAAAAAAACAAACCCAATATTTTTTACTTACTGTAATCAAAGCTTCAAAAGACATCCAGAGTACAAATAATTCATGGCACTAAGATGCCATGAGCTGAAACCTTGAAGCTGCAGGAGTTTTGGTACTGACTTCATTGGGCTAGAATTTCACCCAAAGAAATTACCGCAGCTTTCAATAAATGTTGTGTAATGTTGAATTGTCTAAGCCAGCTCCTACAAATGAATTAAGTAGAATTAAAGCTAGAGAAACTGGAAACTGAAGTTGTGGAAGAGAATACAACAGTAACACTTTAACAGTTATAGTTTAGGGGCAGCTCTCTAAGACCTGATATTGACACGACAGTCTTCATGAAGTGACAGTAGAATTTTACCAATCACACTCAAACAAATAATATTTTCTTAATTTTCTTTCCCCAGCAAAGTGTCCCAAGCATGACTACAACCAAGGTGTGACACGTTGACCACAAGAAGAGAAAGAATGACTCTGCCCTTTCCTCTCATGTCCAGCCCATTCCTTTTCTCTCTCAATGTAACCATGTCATTTTGTAAGAGTTGAAAATGAAATCTCACATTGCATTCATACTGAGTCCCTTTCATGTATATGTGCCAAATTATTCTCTGTGAGTGGGTGCATGGAGAGGAAGATCAGGAAATGTCAAGTTCTCCTCTTTTTACTTGTTGCATTTTGCTGGTTTTATTTTCTTTTGGTTTAATGCTTTGCATGTGGGTCTTTCGTGTTTTGCTCCAATGAGTGAGAGTGAAAAAGAGAAAAAGGGAAGGACGTCAAGTTCGCTTTTGAAATATCTCGAGATGAGCAACAGATAAGATCCTCAAGAACAAAACAAACAAAAAACCCCCAACCAAAAAAAAAAAAAAGAAGAATAGAAGACAATAAGGTAACACAAACCCTCAAACCATCACAAAGCCTCATGCGTTGCTTAGACTCTATACTGGACCTGCAGTGTCTACTGCTGGATCCACTTTTCCATCTCACAAAAGAACAATTTTTTATTTACAATGACCAAATCAAAGTTTGGCTTTAAAGCTAAGCCAGCGCTGTTGGGCTTTAGCTAAACCTTCTCACCAGCTTTTCCTGCCCGTGCCTTTGCTGCAACAGGCTCATTGTACTCGTTCCCTTTTCATCCAGTCTCATCTAGATTTGGGTTGCACGTTAGAGCTGCCTGCATGGGGAACCCAGGTTCTCCTTTTTTCTCTGCAGTGGGAGGCAGCTGTCGCAGATCCCCTGCTCTCTAATCTTCCTGTTTTATAGAGAAAAAAATAACTCTTATTTCTACATGTGGCTTCGTCCAGTGTGATGCCATGCCCAAAAAGACTGCCCATGTAATCACAGCTGGACATGAGAAAATCTAAATAACAATGAACTGTGGCATGATGAGGAGTCCTAGTAAAGATCAAGTCCCTTGCCTCTCTTTTCAAGGGCTGTACCAGCAGAAAGCAAAAGGCAATCTCAGGGAAATAGTGAGCAATAGTACCTGCATTTGTTTTAGAGCAGCAGGATTCTCTCTGCTGGGCCACTCCAAGCAGCTCTACATGAAATGAATGGTGATAATCCTCGGAAAAGAACAAGGACCAAAGTTCTGTCAGAGACCACATGCAAGGTGAGCATCCAAAGCATATCCCAAAGGGTATCTCTCTCTTTCAGATCATGGCACAAGTCAGTATGCAGAATATAGGAGTTGGCAACAATAATTGATCAGAAATGAGACAATCAGTTGACTCAGTGGTTACGTGATTAATTGCCAGGGTCCAAAAAATGCCATTAAAAGCTGCAAATGACGTGAAAATTTGAAGTGAATTTTAAACAAGTATACATTTCCTGACTCAAAGGCACTTTAGCCCTATAGCCTGCAGCTTAGAGACATCTATCTGGCTTTCTTCCGTCAATCAATACCATTAAAGCCCTAAAAAAAATCCTTTCTCCATATAGTTATAAAATTTCAATTACATACATTTTCATTAGCTGAATGCAGTGATCAGGGCTGATACATTGGTTGTTTGTTTCTCAGTGAGGCACTGCTGGCATTCTTCCAGCCCCAGCCTTATCCAGTGGGAGCATCCTCTAATCACCGTGATGGGGACCTGCCTGCCTCTGCCTGTGCCCTGTCAGTCACTGAGCACAAACTGGGGGTGCCAGGCTCGGGTTCCTCCTGACCATCACCCCCACAGTGCATTAACCTCTGGAGTCTGCAGAGGATTTTCTGCTGCAGGATTTAAAAGCTCCGAGCAGACACTAATGAGTTATGCTAAACTCACTGACACTCCTGCGGAAAGTACTTCGCCTCTGTTTCACTGCTGTAGACGTTTAGATAGAGGAAAGATAAGTCACTTGCCTGAGGCCATGCACTGATTGAGTATCAGAGACCAAATTAAACTGACATTTCTTGGCCCTTAGCTCCGTGTTGTGGAAGTTCTGTCTTCTGGAGAAACTGTTGAAAGAGAAACTAAAACCCATCATCCCTACATTAAATATGCCAACTACTCTGTGCTGTCCTATTCCTTTGCTCAGAAATGCCACCCTGGCAGCACCAGCATGCAGATGTCTCTATGTCCATGAGAACATATCTCCCTCCTCCTTTTCAGCTTGATTCTTTCCCATGTCCACCAGTGCGCATTGACGTCCAGCTCACCTCTATGTGGGCCAGCACTCGACTGGAGATCTTTTCTGAAGAAGGCAGGAGCTGAACGTGTCTAGAAGCGCAGAGATATTTTTAAACCAAGCGCAAACGCACATGGCCAAGCTGAATGTGGTTTTGGAAAACGCAGCTTTGTTTTCATCCAGCACTTCTCAGAAACATCACAAGAAAGGGAAGACAGTGGAAGAAGGTTTGTTCTTCAGAAGGAACATGTTAAACAACAGCATTAATTATTACTGGGTTTTATCCTCGGGGGGAAAAAACACATAAACAAGTAAACAAACAAAAAAGATGACACACCTCTCTCACAACCTGCTGGAATTTATGGCTGTGCAAGACTCCTTTCCACTGATAACCCTTTTGCTGGCCAGCTTGCTGGCAGCCTGCTTTGGAATAAAATGTCTCCCTAGTCCCCAGATCCATCTTGTGTGAGTTCAGAATTAGAAATTGCAACTGGAGTCCTAATGGGAAGGAACAAAGGCATAACCAAAACACTGCAGAGGGAGAAGAAAAGTCTG
Organism: Struthidea cinerea; assembly: GCA_013397865.1. NCBI lineage: Eukaryota > Metazoa > Chordata > Aves > Passeriformes > Corcoracidae > Struthidea > Struthidea cinerea. Next base: position 974,180 of record VZTI01005237.1, on the reverse strand, counting down.
TGTTTTACTGCTGTAATGATGGACACAGAAGGGGGCAGGAAAATATTCCCCCACTGCAAAACTGTTGAGTATGCACAGACTAAAAATATTTTTATTGCAAGAAAAATCCATTGATTTTTTTCCCCCCCCAGTTTTCAGCAGCCATAGAAGCTATCCGACTGAACCTTGCAGGAAATATCTGCATGACAGACTGGAGACTTCCACTTTTTGGTTGTTAGAGAAATGTTTCACTTGTTGGCTACTGCAAACTGAACATTTTCAATAACCAGGGGTTTATTTCTTTGGAGGTAATTAAAAACCTGTCATTTTTCCTTGAGGTTTCCTTCCATTTTAATGATAGAAAAATACACCTAGTGGTAAATGTCAACTAGGTCTTCTTCAGATAAATTTGTACCTTCCCATGGTCACCAGACCTACAGGCTAAACATGTCTTAAATAGACCCAAGAGCTGCTTCCCCATGTGGTGATACATGAGGTTATACAAGGTTACATGGGCATGTGCGCTGGAGATTTGGAAATCTGACTTTGGGTGGACCAGAGTGCAAAATAGAACAGACCATGTCCGTGCAATCCAGTGCTAACCTGGTGCACAGAGCCCAGCAGTGCTGGGAAACCTGCACGGGAGGCTCCTCCACGCTGCCCACGCAGTCAGCTGAGGTCTTTCCCCAGCACATCCATCACTTCCAGTAGCTGGGTCACAGGACAGCCCATGGCTCTGTGCCTGCCAAAACCAGACCTGTCCTCACTGCTGCTCAGGCACCGCTGCAGACTGCACTTCAGTCCTGTTTAACTATTCCAGGAGAGAGTGTGGTTTAAATCTGCTCTGTCTCTTGGCTTCTGCTCCACATCTGCCAGGAACTGAACGTGCTGGGGTTACATCCACGCAGGGATATGTATTTATAGGTAAGCCCACTGCCTAGAGCCATTAAAGGAACTGAGTCAGTGCGCTGGATCTGGCCCTCCAAAGCTTGCAAGTTCTTCCAAGCCCATGTCTCACTGGAGTGGTTTTGGACAGATGGGAAGAAGTGAGATGTTAAATGGTAAAAATGACACCACTTTTGATTAAGGGAAATGGTGAAGTTTCTCTTGAGGGCAAAAAATTGTAAATTCCCATGAAAATATATCTTCCGCAGAAACTCCTGAGTACAAGAAAGCAGAATTTTATAGGGCTCTTTCTTCGCCAAGGAGCTGTGCAGATGTGACTCATTTGCTCTCCCCAGGCCAAATGTTGGTTGATGCCTAGAAAGAGGCTTAAGCCTCCCTACAGACTCGTTGAGACTCTTCGTGAGATACAGCACCATAGGCCAGGTTCCTGCTGAGAGAAACCTCTCCACAGCTTCCTTGGGCTCTCCACAACATGGGCAGAGGACTCTCTGTGAAGCTTCTTGCACGTCCAACAGAGCTATAACTGTTCTGAACACTTTCCTCCACTCTGGTCTGTGCCTCATGAAAAACAAGATTCTGTGTTTCTGGAAACAAGCCTTCTACGGATGTTGTGAGAGATTGAGTGCTTGTCATCAACAATTTCACTTTATTCTCTCTGCCTTTGAGCCAGTCAAATTTGATAGGCAGGAAGAGGTCTTGAAAACATCACATTTCTCCGAGGTTTGCAGAAAGACTCCACCACACTCTTGTTCCATCCTGCTTTTGCACAGGGGAAAGTTTCCATTGTGGGGAATTTCTACCTTTCTCTGTCCGCCCGGGGTGGGAGGACTCAGGGACCTCCTGCTCCCTGCTCAAGCTGTGCCCAGGTGAGGGCTATCACATATAAGGAGCAGAGGGTTCCCCGCAGACACACAGGCACCTGCACTGAAATCAGAGGATCTTGGTCAATTTTTACAAGCAAACCAACTCTGGACAAGATCTAGGGATTTTTAACACCTGGCTTTCTAATGATGTATATTATTTTGTAATCAGGAACAAATGCTTCATGAATATGCACTCTGTCATTAGACAAGCAAAACAGGTCTTCCACCACGTGTATTTTTGAGCTGATTCTTGGTCTGTATAGTACCATGACACATTATTTCTGTTATTATGGTCATCACTGTTAACAAGAAGCTTTGATACTTTTAACGTGTGCCTGGTTTTTTTATTTCCTTAGATGTTTTCTGTGCTTTGCCATGCGCTTTCCTCAAAATACTTCCAGACAGCTTTAGATAACAGAATCCACTTCTTCTCCAGCAGGACTCTAAGTCTGTTAGAAAGCAATACCTTTTTCTCCACAGAGAAAGCTGTGCTCCTGTTACTAGGCTGTTAGCACATCTATTTAGTTTCTATTAGCGGTGATAGAAACAAAGCTCTTGTTGAACATGTATTATGCACTGCGATACATCTGAGTTTTGCTTGTTCCCTGTAGAAGAGGGGTTATTCACCCTTTGTCCCAAAACAGTGACAGGAGGGCCGTACTGGAAAAGGAATTCAACCTTGCTACAGCAAGTCTGACATCCTTCTTGCTGCTACTTATGATGATTTCATTTCTCTAGAGCTTTATTACTGCTGGAGCATTGAATGCTTTGGGTGTGAAAGCAGATGTGATCAGACATTTGAGTCTGAGGGTTCAGCTCATTACCAGCATTCCAGGTAGTTTAGGTGTCTGTCAGGGTTGTGTGGTCCCAGCTGAGGAGGCTGAGGTGTCTGAGCTCCTGCTCCCTCTCAGACTGGCCATTAGCAATCAGAAAATCTCAGATCCACAGTTCATTGTGGTCTTTCTAGTCAGGATGAAAGGAGACACAGACAATGCATGTTGTATTTTACTCAAGCACTAAGGTGGGTTCAGCAAACTCTGGAACAAAAGCACCACTGGAGCAGCTGTTGAACAGCATAAAAACTGTATTTGATCTCCCCTTTGCTTCCAAGGAGGGTTTTGCAGCCTGGATGTCTTGAGATGAGGATTTCTGCCAACTGTGACTCAGGAAAAGAATTTAAATGTGATGGCCTCAACCTAGTCCTTGGTGGAATTTTTGTCCACATCATAAAACCACTGGACACAATATGGAAATGCAATTGACATTAAACCAAATGATATAATCCCATCTAACGATATTATAATGAATCCCAAGTGAACTCAACATGATTGGGCAAGTATTTCAAAGTGTTACTGAAAGAGTTTTTATAGTGTAAAGGTCTGCATTTGCCAACCAGTGGCCAGACACACAGCACAGACTCTCAGAAGTTAGCCAATTCCCACCCTGTAAACCTGCGGCTGCTTCTTAGAAAAACATCTTTTTTTAATTAGTGCTTTTACTTTTTGAAGGATTCAAAGGAGTTTTCTGAAGTGTGTTTCATTGTTTTTAAATACATTGCTCCTATTCCCAATTAGCTGTTTCTGGTCTCTAGTGAAATCCCCCGATGAGTAGAAGGGGATTAAATTTCTGTAAATCTACCATTTATGAACTTGTGAGTTGCTAAATGATGTTGGCCTTTCACCTAACGGCTGGTTGAGCCTGACGTGTCTGTATGGTTTGCTGTGTTATTCCTCTGCTCTGGTGTTATTGTTTTTACTAATTTTGCATAAGGTACATTCTGGCATGGCTCTAAATATCTGATCCAAATGTATGTGAGCACAGCTGACCGTCTGCTTGACTGAATGCCTTCCAAGTGCAATTTTCAAATCTTTGCTCTGGAGAAATGGGGAGGGAAGAGAGAGAGAGAGCTTTTTCTCCAATCTGGGATTGCATCTTCATTTTTTGCCAGCTTGAGAAATTCACTCCTACAAAAAAAAAGAAAGATCATTTCTCAGCTCGATGCTACTCAAGGGCCTGGACGTTCTTGAAAGCTGCCCTTGGAGTCCCTCTAGATCACATGAAATACCGAATAACATTCACAAAATTTGGAGGTTGTGTCTGATGTCTTCTAATGTGTTTCACACACAAGCCTGAAATAGATGTAGAAGGGGTTTTTTGATTCCGCAACATTTGCAAAAAGCTTGTGTTTTACATTTTCTCTTTATTGATTTAATAGCTGCAGAATACTCAAGTTGATAGAAAAAGAAACTGTATAGCTGGCCTTACTGCAGTTTGCATTCTATTTTCTGATAATTGTTAAATTCTCTTCCATTAAAGTTTGCCTGGAGACACTGATTGTCCAGAATTAACAGGACAGTGTGGTCATTTCTCCAGTTGTATGGGATTGCACAAATTTCCACTCGTGACCATCTCAGCTGCAGGTGACCTAAGAGCCAAGATCGCACTGAATGGAGTCCAGGGTCTTTCCTCCCTCCAGCCTCTGTGGCAGACAATTATTCATCAGAATTTTGAGAATACAGTTTAGAGAACAAAGCCTCTGTCCAACCTGGACTGCCACTCCCAGAGCATTTAATCTTTCCCCCTGGCTAATTTGAAGCAAAACCATCCTTAATTTTCAGACCTTTGGCTCTGAGCTTGCTCACCCTGTTAGGTCTCTACAAGGTTCACCTAATGCTCACCTAACAGTCACCTTAACTATAATCCTGCCTGAACTCCTCTGGGCTCCCTCAGGAAGAGCTTACAGCCCTTGCACCTTCACTGTGGACCGAGACGGGTCTTCTGCTGCCTCCTCTCATATTTGGTTCTGGGACAAAGCAAAAACAGCCACCCAAAGAACAAAAGGCTGTGGACTGTACAGAGCTGAGTTATACACTGGGACAAACACGAGGGCAGGGCACTTTTAAAGCACATTCTCTCTTGATTAAGAAGTTTAAGACTTGCTCTGCAAATATGCGGGAGCCTCTGAGCTGATCGAGCCGAGGTTACCTGATGCCAGGCAAACATTTCTCCACACATTCTCGACCACAGTGTCCTGCTCTCAACAGCTTAGTCTACCTGGACCGTGGGTTTAAGAAGACTAAAACGAAAGAATCCAAAATCAGTGATCAAAATGACCCTTCTTTGCCTTGAAACACAAAAATTCTTCCATGATCTCAAACATCCTTGGAGATAGCAGTGGATGAGAGGTGCCTCTAGCAGGCAACTTGAAATTACCCCAACAGAACTTGCATAACCAGTTAGGTTTCTACAGCAGAGCTATACCTTCACTAAGGCTGCTGGAAGTCATTTGAGTGCTTTTGAGTTATTTATATCCAGTGAGGATTTCCCCAGGAAAGAGAACATGGAAGATGATCTTGTCCCAAAATGCCTGGAAAACGAGCAGTGAGCACTTTCTTGAGAAAACAAAGGGTTTGCCATCTTTGCAAGCAACTGGGGTCCCTTCATGATGTATTCAACAGCACATCTCTGGTCAGATGTGTTATAATGCTTTTGACTACTATGATAATGCAAGTGGCTGAAGACAGAAACAGATTGATAAATGTATTAGGCTCAACAGTAAAATTCATCCCTGTTTGCAAACCTCAAGAACAAATTTAGCCAGACTTGTTGATATTTCCAAGGACACAGCATAATGCAACACCAAGAAAAAGTTTGGGGAACTCAGTCTTCAATCTCTGTTTCTGAAAGGACAAATTCAAAGAACCTTACTTGGTTTTTTTCCTGATTTCAGTGATTCATTGGACTTCTGTGTTGTCCCTTAGAGTACAAATCCTGTATGTTTTAGTGGGAGAGTAAGCAATTTTCAAGGGCACTTTTCCAGCCTAAGTGAGGAGGAAAACATGTGATTACTCACAGATATATATCATGTTACCAAAGTGTCTGCCGTTGCTATAAGGTATTGACTACCACATGGTTTTCACCTGTGCCTTTTGGGTTAGCAGGTCTGTGTAAGAGCAGCTCACCAGCACACAGCAGCAGTCTTTCAAACAAACAAACAAGAATTAAAAAAAAAGAAAAAAAAAAAAAAAAAAAAAAAAAAAAAAAAAAAAAAAAAAAAAAAAAAAAGAAAAAGAAAAAGAAAGAAAAAGGCATTTTGCCTGAGAGGAAAATTACAAACCAAGTGCAGGCAACAGTCAGGCAGTTTCAGTTTTTTCTTGAGTAAAGTGCTGTAGGTACAGATTAACTTTGTTTGTTCAATACTTACTCTATTTTCTTTTAACCTGCTCTGAAACAAGGGCTGGAAGCACTTTGCTAAATGGATTGAAATTACCCTGGCTTCACAGCGTGCCTTGTAAGTGCCCTGGTACTGTCTGTGGTCCTGCTGTTTGGAGACTGCCTGGAGTGATGCCCTTTCAGGGGTTTCCATAGATCCCCCTTCCCCTGCTATGGCAACAGCACACCCGGCTCCGCTCCTCCGCAGCTCCAGAGCTCTGTTTGCACCAGCAAGCTGCTGCTCCTTGGGGAATCAGGCCTTCCAATGGCTATGAAAGCTCTGACCTGCCTGGGAGCAGAGTCCCCTCAGAGTTTGTGGGACCCCAGAACAACCACTACCTGTTGCCAGGTGTACGAGCCACATGAGCTTTGACATCTCATTCCTGAGGCCAGGCTTGCCCTGGGAGTAGGGAACAGGCCAGCGTGAGTCTCTTTATGGCACTTTGACCATCCGTGCCACTTTCCTCTACACATCATTGTCTTCAGATAGGTGTTTCCTTGTCCTAAAAAAGGCAGTGTTGGCACCATGGAAGCTGGGAGATGCTGCAGCCTCTCCATGGCACAAACTCTACTGTTTTCAGAGAGGCAGAAGGACTCAATGACATCATGTAAATTAGATGCACTTCTGTCAGCTTATTGCCTCAGCTCATTGATCTTAGGATCTGGTAAAAAGAATTCTGAACTCCATCCATAGATATTTTGTCCACAGCCTCATGTTTCCAATAAATTTTCAGATTTTTTTGCTGTGTTTAGAATTTCCAATTATGGACTAATTGCACATCTCCTGTGGGCTGTTACCTCCTCCATCCCCCCAGCCTGGCAGATAATCTTGTGACAACCTTTTTATGTGAATCATTTGCCAGGCATTCCTGATATTTTCTTAATCTTTTGAAAGATATCCAAGGGAACAATTTACACACATGTACAGTAGTCACCTCCCCAGATAAATGAAGAAAGTTCCCACCTATTCCAGGGGGCCAAGGACAGGTGGTGGGAGACCTCATTGCTGTTGTGTCAGTGCCTTGTCCTCCTGATAACTTCTGTACAGTCTGAGGCCCAGAGATGGAATGACTTTTGCTTTCAGTGAATTCTCAGTCAATGTGTGTATCTGTTGATTTAGTGTTTCTCTTTACCATTATGTGGAGGGAAGTTGCCTGAGGCAAATACAGTACTTAGAGGTGCAGTGTTCCAGGAAACCCCCGGCTGGGAAGCCTGGCCTAGACCCGTGGCAGTGTCCTCCCTACCAAACATCTCTCATTGCTTTTCCCCTCCCTGCCTTGGGTTTGCTGTGAGCTGCCCCTGTTTATGGTATCAGTATCACTGTAGAAAATAAATATAGGGAAGAGGAGCTGAGAGAGATGCAAAGGTAGCATTTGGCCAATCCTCAGAGAGCCTACACCTTCCCTCCAACCTTCACACGATATTGATGGTTTCATAATGGACAGGCAGGAATATGGGATCAAAGAGAATATCTGAGTGTTATTGGTTCTAACTACCCAAGCTTAGCCGTGCTTTTATCTTTAAAAGCCTTGGAGAAACGGCTTCTGGTTTGTTTTCCATTTCATCTGATACAGCTTGCCTTAGTAACCAATTAGCATTTTGTGATTACATGTGATAATTCCACATGCTCGGGCTGTGCACTTGGTGTTTCTGAATGCTGTACATCAGGCTGAGGTGACACTTGGGGGACTGTGACCCTGGCCTGGCAGCTTCGAAACACATTAGGTCGTCACTGTTAAGAAAATCTTTTGCTGTTCAGTCCAGTATAAATTGCCCTTTTTTGTCTTTAATTGAGTTTTTTTATATTACTATATTGAAAACAATTAGGATCTCTATTCTGTAGAGGAGATCTAATACAGGGGACACTGTGGGGTACAGTTCTTTTCAGAACAGAAGTTAAAATGCTTTTATAGTCATGCATGGGGGAAAACGGGAAGAGGAAAGCAGTTATAGCTTTTTTACTAATCTATATCTTGTAAGACTCCATTTTGTGTGCCTATAGAAATACAATTTGAGGACATGCTTCATTTTACTGTCATTTCTCAGTATTATAGATACTGATCATTAAACTCCTAGAAACTGTTACAGTTTGTGAACCATTTACAAAGTAGTTGTTGAAATGTGCAAGCCATAAATCAGCAAAAAATCTGTACCTAAATCAGTTTATTTCTGCTCCTTTACTTAATTCCTTTTCCCCGTTTCCTCCAAAGAAAATGTTGGTTGTGACAGATACCATCTACACGCCGGGGGAAAGGAGCAAGTCCCCAAGTCCCTGCCTGCAAAGTTTACACGCCAAAAGTGCCTCCCTCCCCTGCCGTTCGGTGGAGCTGATTTGTAGCTGCCAGCCAGCCCGCAGGACGCCTTGTACCCCCAGAGCTGGGAGCCTGTTCGCTTTCCAGTGGCTGCGTGCCCTGCAGCATCCCTGGCGATGTGTCCCGGCGGGATCCGCTCCCGCCAGCCCCGCCAGGAGCAGCGCTCCGAGCCCCGGGCGGCACCCGCATCCCTGCGGCTGGGCGAGCGGCGCCGGAGAGCGGCCATCCTGGGCGCTCCGGAGAGATCCGGACAAGGAGGGCAGCAGAAGTGCAGGCTGGGGTAAAACGGCCGGCCCCGACCGGGAGGAAGCAAAGGGAAGCAGTTGTCTTGGGTGGGGAATAAAAGAGCAGTGCTGAAGCGGCCGTGAAGTGGCTGGTGTTGACTGGAAAAAGGGGCGATGCTGGTTGCAGGCTGTGGCACATTTGCAGGCTCCACAAAGCAACTTACTCCCATCATCTGTTCCCTGTCCTTCACGATGCAGAATAGCTCTGTGTATGGTGTCTTTTTTTAACTTTCTTTCCCCGCAAATTTTTAATCTCCAGATTTAATCCCATTTCAGTTCAGCTTGTGGCATTCTCCCTGCCTGAAGGGGCAGCTCTGAAGGACTAAAAACCCGGTGCTTGAGTTTCCAGCAGAGGACAGTTGGCTCCCTGCAGAAGTGAGTCGGGGTGTAAACTTTCACAGCAGCAAGGTAAACAGCTGAAGGGTTTGGAGAGCTGTCTTGGAGCACGAACCTGACCCCTGAGCTAACACAACAGCAGAGAAGTCCCCAGGGACCCTTGTAGGACCAGATGTCAGGCTGCGGAAATCAGTTTTATACCGATTTTCAAACATCAGCTGAGTGTCTTGTTAATTGCTAGCAGATATATTTTATGCTTCTCAGGCTTCACAGCGTCTTTATTCACCTATATCAGTATGGAATGGACAGGAAACAAACAGACTTCTTCGTGGACAACCTGCCTACAGGTAGAAGGGTTACTTCAGGTGAACCCCTGGCTTGAAATGAATAATTGAACCACCCATAGCTATATCCATGTTTAAACACTCTTACCACTGCCTTCTGCCAGCACTCAGCTATTAAAAATAGCAACAACATACAGTAGCTTGAGCCAGATTTGTATTTACTTGTGTGTGGTTTACAAGAGATACTTACTGAATGGTTTCTGATGGTCAGCAACCGCTGTAAACAAATATCAAGGTCTGTGTCATCCATAAACAATCATTAAAAATCATTGCCGGACTTGGCCTGAGTCGTGAATGAAAGATATTTAGTGTTTGATCTCCTGGATGCTGCGGTGTGACACAGTGCGCTGGCCACTGCAGGAGCTCACCTGTGACAGATCTGTGCCGAGAGTGTGTTACCTGCACACGTGGGATGATGCACAGGGGACTCTCCACATTAAAATGGGATGTTTGCCAACGCCACTGACACCCAGGCCAAAGCCTGCTGCAAAATCTGCTGCTGTGCAGAACATGGACAATTTACTAGCAGTGCTGTGCTTTTGCAGAAACAGCTTTGGGAAAAGTACTTTTAGTCATTATTTACAGAAAACCTGGGAAAGAGCAGGACTGTCTGTTCAGCGTGCATGGGTCTCACAGTTCTAGGTGTCTGAGTGCTGGTGAGTCTTATCTGGTGCTGTTTGGATTAATTGCAATAATAATAATGATATTCCCAGGATAAAACCTGGAAAGCCACTGGCCAGACGGGATAAGAGCTTCTCGTAAGATGAGAGGAACTGTACAGATAAAGCAGTGTGTCATTTCTCTTAAGCCCCTCCCCTGGTGCTCCCCAGGAGCAAGGAGCTGAGGTGAGATCTATATTTTACTTTGCTTCCAGCTCACCGTGCTCCTTGACCAAATCATTTAACTCCCTCATATTTCAGCCCAGCAGTCTAAAGAAATGCAAACGTACCAGAAATGGGCACGAGTTGCTGTGCACATTTAATTGAAGCGCTTCTCAGGAGCACGAGATACAATCCCACAGGTTATGCACATCCAGCCTGAAAATAAAAGCAAACCTCTGTTTTTGTTTTGAATAGTGCATGGGACACTTTGTTCCAGAAACCACTTTAGGTCACTGTCAAGTGCCTAATTTCCCCATACTTCTTCTAGAACACTGCATCATGGAAGTTGCTAATTTGTGAAATAAAGGATTACAGAAATGAGTCACAAATGCCTACTGATAGCAGGACATAATTGTAGAAATGTTATTAGTATTTCCACATTTGCTACTAATGAAATTAAGCAAATCGACTGGATGATAGTTTCAAAGTCTGTATAGAAACAGAGAATTTTTCCTCTAAAAAAATGTTTCATTTCCTATGAGAGAGGTTCTGCATCTGCAGTTTATTCTGCATTTCCGCTCTGCTCTGAACTGCACAGCTCTGTCACCAAGCTGGGAGTGAAGTCCCTGTGCCTCCTACAAAAGGCTGGGAGAGCAGCCTTGTCATCTTCTTAGTGTATTTTACAACAGCTCAAACATACAATAAGCAATTTCTTCCTCTTACTCAAAGGCCAGTTTCTCCATTAATACTTTTCCACGTCACTGAATGAAGTGGAAGAGTTTTGCAGGTTTCTGAGGTGTACAGCAGGAACCAACGCAGGACTGCAGAAGGTGCCTTGCTCCTTGCAATATTGATCATGCAGCCTTTCAGAGGGAACATTTCCAATTTTTTTTTTCAAATAATTAAAGTATAATATTTTATAGCCTGATAAAATTTACAGGGACCCTTGGCAAGTAATTATAGTGCTTCTTTAAAAGAGACCCCATAAAAGATGCATGATTAGAAAGTTAAGGATCTGGATAGAATTACAACGATGTGACAAATAATTTACAAGCAATAAACCATCCCAAGGAGAGGGGGAGGGTAATTAAAAGAAAAAGGGGGAAAAAGACATTAAACTAACCAGTGATGAAATATCACAATTGAAATAATAAATTTGCCCCCTGTGTTTAGTGTTAAGTTTTTGTAACTACAAGTTTCTGTGCTTTGGCTAGAGAAAAGATTCTCTCTGGCTAGAAAAGCTCCAGCTTGATGTTGATGTGAGGCATTTCTTTTCATCAGAGGTTGTTCTGAATTTGGCGCAGTAGCTTTCATTTTATTACATACTTAAGATAAATATTCTGTATAGACGTTCTGCAGTACTAATGATCTCTAAGACTGTGGAACAGTAGCTTGGAAGATTTTTATCCGCCTCCAGATGTTGGCCAAACTCATTTTTTATAGAGCACATTTATTAGGTTTCAGCTAGAGGAAAAAACAAAGTGATGGATTCCAGCTTAAAGCACTCTAAGATTTGGGGAAAATGCAAGTTTGGATCTGGACTGGAATTTTGATGGCAGGACCCACATTGCAGGAGATGAAGGGCAGCTGTGACAGAATGAATAAGTGGAAAAATTCTTTCTCATTTTTTCCCTCATATTAATTGCTCCCCCTCATACAAATATCAAGGTCAAGCAACAATCAGTGCCAGCACCAATGAGCAGCTGCTGCCACCGTGACTGGTGACCATCAGCTGCCCTGAACTGGGGAGGGGATCCCAGCTCCCTCCCACACCAGGAGATGGAGAGCAGGGGTAAAATGGGCTCCACTCAAAAGTGATGCAGAGCACGATGAACAACAACCCCTGTGAAAGCCTTTTGCAAATGGCACCTCACAGCAGGCTCAAGTGAGCAGCAGAGGATCCATGTGGATCTTCCTACTCACCTTTCCCCTCACACGGACAGCAAAATCAGTCATCATCCAATCTGTGAAGAAAACTTCCTTAGGTTTAATTCCTGTGTTGGCTCTGTCTCCTGGAGCAGCAGGATCTTCAAAGAAAACAGCAATTTGTTGTGCTGGGACTTCAGCTGATTATAGAGCACAGAGACTGATTCTCCACCAGATAATCAGTTGCATCCCTCATTGCTTTAGGAAAGGTGTATCTCCTTTGAGTCAGTCTGTATTTTTATATTATAAGTATGATATATTTATATTTTATTTATATATATATTTCTATCTTGCCATGACAACTTCAATTAATATCTACGAAGCTCAAGTAACTTTGTGAAAAAGGGATCTTTCTGCTCTGTTAGCACACAAGATAACCTGCAGCTTTTTTAAAGACACTGAATTTTTTCACTGAAACCCCTTTATTGATAATTCCACATCAGATCATCGGAAATGCTCCACATCCTGGCACTGAGGATTTTACTCTGGTCCTTTTGTATCTAAAGAAGCTTCAGCGAGCAAAGACCTAAGTCAAGACAGGCTGAATGGTGAAGGTGTAGGAGTATGAATTCGACACCAGGTTGATTTTAGTGGGCTGCTGATTTATCCTGCAGTAATTGCAGAATCAAGCACATTAATCAGATTGATTTGTGCACATCTGTTTTTCAAGAAAACAGATGTTGGATCAGAGGAAAAAAAGTGCAATTCGCCTTAAACCAACTGACGTAAATCAGGAGTCAAATAATTGAAGGTACCTGCAATAGATGCCCTTGGCAATGAGAGAATAATGATGCCTGAGATCTCATGGTCCTAAAGAAGCCCATTTTGGGACTCACTTTATTTTATTAAATCACTCACTTGAGTCTCCCCAACTTCTGTACTTTATTGATAACAAAGGGTTTTCAATGGTTTTGTGAGATTCCTGGTGGGATGTAGCCATCTCTTCTCATACTCTATAATGGCAAAAGAGAAAAGAATATTATAAAATATTTCCCTTCTGAGCATATCTGATAATTCCTCTCTAAACTCCTTTATCAGGGCAGACTCTAATTTACTCACAAGTGACAGTGAATTAACAGGGATTGCAATAAAGTGCATTTTTGCAAATAAAAGGCAAAATTACTCTGCTTCTCCAGAACTAGCAAAATGCTCTGGGCGTATCACCTCCTGCAGACAAACTGAAGAAATGATGCCAAGGCCTCAGTTGTCACTTGCAATATCAATCAGACTTTACCTTCCCCATGGCCTGAGTGCAGAACAGTCAGTGAATAAAATCAGAAAGAGAGAAACTACAGGAGAAACTACGGAGATTTCCCAAAGAAACACCTCTCCTGCTTCTCTCATTCTAGCCCTAGGATCCAAACGTTGTAACCCTGCTGCCTTATTCTTGCGGTTTGTTGAGTGGAAAATGCACATGTGTTCAAACAGCTGTATTGTTGGAGGCTCCATCCGAAATGTAGCGCAACATCTGTAGGACAAGGGAGAGGTGTCAAGTGAAGTGTGTAAACCTCGAGCTAACGACACGGCGCTGAGCTGACGGAGCCTTCTGTCGGGGCTGAGATTCCCCTCACGCAGCGTGGCAGGCGGCTCGACGTTTTCCAGACGTTCGCAGGGACACCTTCTGTGGGAGTGCTCTGCTTCCCTGCCCGCGCCTCGCACGCTGAGATCCCCGGCACTTGAGAAGCGGCTTCTCAGCAGCTCCGCGGCAGCAGATTGCAGGATCTCGCCTTCTGGGGGCTGTTTGTTCGCACCGTGTCTTCTGAGCAGCTTGAAAGTGGAATTTTGTTATTCTTCAGCCCTTTCCTTTTCCTCGAAGGATTCCTGTGAGGGTGAGCTCAGGGGTAACACACGCCCAAGGAGCTCTTGCTGCACTCACTGTGCCACACTCGCAACTCCTGCACTGAAAGGCACTGGTGGTACTGGTGGTATTGATGGCTGGGGCAAGGGAATTCCATCCCAAAATTTTTTAATGAGGCACAACTGCCATGCTCTGAAGCCAAAATGCCTCTTGTCTATCCAACGGGCAAATTGAAAGCAAGATGTTTTTCCAGTTGAAATAAACACAAGCATATCTTTTCTTTTTCTTCTTTAATCTCATTGTAAGAACTGAATTCGTACAATTGCAGTGCTAAATGCTACAATTGCAGCTATGGAAGAAAACAAGGAGTATCCCAGCATAAGGACAGTATTTCATCCTTGTGATGATCCCAGCATCAAAGGCAGGCTGTGAGCTTCCCCATAGTCTGGGAACGTTCTGATCCAGAGTTTGGCTCCAATCTTTGAGTAACTTACAGCCATGTGCTAAGCTCAGATCCAGACTGGAGTCTTCCCAAAATCTGAGGAAGTTCAGACCCGGGATTTTGGCTTCAGCCCACAGCTAATTCAAACCAAACTGTCATCTAGATTCTAAGTGGGAATGAGTCAGAAGGCCTCAGCAGCTGACGAGGTGGCCACGCTGTGTAATGAGCACGTACAGTTTGGCAGCCAGCAAGGGCCCTGACTCAGGAGTGGAGATCACGGTGGCACCTGTGACTTGCAGAGCTTTCACGGCCTTCAGGACCGCTCTGTGTGCCCAGCACCCACACCATGAGCAGTGCATCTTGAGGAGGTGATGGTTTATCCCTCTGCAACACCTGGACTTCATCCAGGTTTTGACCAACAAGCTTTAACGTGTTTAAATGAGGGCTCTTCCTGAAACATGGCCACCTCCGTTGCTACGTGGCAGGAACACTCCTCCTGCACAGTGAGAAGTTACTGTGTGTTCCCATCGTTTTACTAACTCTACTTGCTTGCTGCTGAGAGTGTCCTGTCTGAACCCACTGTCACTCAGGAAACATCTTTACTCCAGAACACTGGGGAGACCTAATTAACTGAGCAAGGCTCCCCAGCATGGCAGTGGGGAGGTTCATTGTGCTGTTTGTAGTGTCAGATGTGAGCCTGCCTTGACCTGGTGGCACCCACTCACTGCATCCCTGCTGCCTGGGGACTCCTGTAGACTTGCAATGGGACTGGGTCTCTTCATGTGAGAGAGGTTTTACACCAAATCAGGAACAACACATTAAGGATTGCTCCCGTACATCCTTATTTGGACTTCAGAAGCAACCTTTTCTGAACACCACCCTGCACACACAGTTCCTTGTCCTAATCTCCACATATTTGGAAGCAGCTGTAGCCAACTTTGCCTTTCTCATGCAGCACCCAGTAAACAGTTTCTTCCTGCTTTCATTATTAACAATATTTATTATCGGCGCTGTGGTAATACCATCGGACCCTTGCTATGTTAAGTGCTTTGCAAACATTCAGGAAGACAGTTTTACAAGCTATTCACCCCTCTATCCAGAGCTTGGGATGGTGGCAATCTGTAGTTGGGCTGCTTTTTCCCACTAGCAAAGAGTGCTCAGGGAGGGGGAGGACAACTTCTCCTCTAACTGCCCCTTCCCCCAGTACCTCTATTCAAACAGGAGGGGAAAAGCAGTGTTGTAAGAAGAAAGCATACACTTGATAGAGAAGTTTAAAGAGAACAGGACTTCTCCATTTTATGCCGTCCCAGGATTTCAGCTTTTCTAGAGAAAGAAAAAATCTGTTTCATCCAAAACCCGGTTGCTCCCTTCCTGCACCCCTAACACAGGACTCAGATGCCCATCATAGAGTTTTAGGGGAGCCAGAGCCTTCTGGGCTGGCAAACAGGCACCACGAGGTCAGTGCTGGGCTCTGCCTGTGCACAGCACCTTATCCTGGAGGGCAGGGGCAGATGTCTTTGGTGTACCCAACATAAAGCAGCAGAGCTCCCCCACACAACTCCAACCATAGCACGGCCATGCACTGCTCTCCAAGAGTGCTGCCCTTCTGGGGAAAAAATCTACCCTGGAGGGTATTGATGTGGGCAAATGCCAGGAAATGCCCAGCATAGGTTCTGTAGATAGAGGGGCACACATCAGTGCTTTTCCTCTGAGAGGAAAGAGTTAAGAAAAAATAACCAGGCATGGAGTGGTGTTTCTTATGGAATCACGTGTGGAGAGAATAATGCAAGCAAATTACTTTCGCAACGATGCTGAGGTCACTCGACCACAAGCCTCCAGCTCTATAATGTGTGAGGGAGATAATGGGGCAGAATTGTGGGCAAAAATTCTCGTTCGTGGGAATCCTGTCAAACCTCCACAGGCCTTGGAGACACCTGGAAGAAGATAAGCATGATAATTATTTTCTAAAATAAGAGGCACTTTTTGTTCTTTCCCTACACCCGCCCCCACCCCACAGCAAGTCAGCAGCCTGTTGTGGTTTTGTTCCACGTGATTCCTTGAAGAGAGACAAAGAAATGCAACATCCTATCGGAGTGAATCACATAACTTGGAAATGACCCGATTCACACGTTTTTTTCCATTCCCTGTCGCTGATGTGAGTCTTAAAACAAAAGGAGAAATAATAGGTCCTGGTGTCTAGTCTGTGAATTGGAGTCTGTGCTCCATTTTTCAGCTCAAGGCACAGGAAAACACTTTGTTTTGCTGAAGAGCCTTCTTTTCAGTCATGGCTGAATGCCTGCACAGGGCAGATGCTCAAAGACCTTTTGAGGGGTCAGAAAAGCAAAAAAGTGACATTCATGTCAGTGTGACTCCAAGATATGGAGTGCTCAAGATCTGGGTCCTGCTTCCCCATGAAGCGCCTGATGACAGGATGCAGCCAGAGAGTTTCACACGGGTTGTGCTCCTCTCTGGATGCTGATACCAACCTGCCTCAGCCTCAGCACTTCTGACCCAGATGGGCCCTTTTTCCCTGAAGGATTCTCACCACTACACGACCGGTTCAGAGAGACTTTCTTCTTCTCAGCCCTTGCTGCTGCTTTCAAACATTGGCCACAAGCATCTCACTGGGCATTTCTTTAGGTCAGAGACTGTAATACTTTCCCTTTTTACGAAGCATCAAGTGTCATCTCACTAAGGAGATGCTCCACAGAATAAATCACGGACACAAATAAGAAAATGGCATATTTCTGTATCTAACTGCACAGAAAAATCGAATTGATTTCTTATTGCACAGAGAAATCTTCATGATTGGGGCACTGAAAGCCAAATGATGCAGCTTCTTTTGCCTGACAAATCTATATCAAAATACTGGTTTCCACAGTCAGCTGAAAATTTCCTGCTGACTGGAAGAAGGACTCAGGCTCCCTGTAACTGGAATAAAGTTGCATAAGAACCTCATTAGAGGAGTCAGCCTGGCATAGGAGGGGACACAGGATCTGGAGAACATGCAGAGTGCATGCTGAGTGCTGCCTTTGCTTATCTTGGTTTCAGTGGCTCACTCAGCCATTCAGACTGACACATATGTGTTTTATATATATATAAAAAATGCAACTTTCCAAACCAGTGTGAGCCCCATGGCTGGCATCTGCCCAGGTCCAATGTGCCAGCTGCTGGCAAGTTGCTCTTTTCATGGTTTATTGGAGTCATTTACACAGGGGTGGGCCAGGAAAAGAGAAGGAGGGAACAGGGAAAGGGAGAGCAGCATTTCCCCCTACCCTTGTTTTCTTCAGTTTGTTTGATATTTGTCATTATTATGTAATTTTGTTTGGGGCTTCCAAAGTTGTTGGCACCAAGTTTGGTAGCAGTCCTGCCTTGCTTCTGTGGAAAAGCCAGAGGGTTGGTTCAGCTTGGGGTTTTTTATAATTATTTCATTTTAAAAGACTTTCTTCTAGGACATGTACCACATGTTTGGAGCAGTAATTGTTCCAGATGTGCTTGAGCTTAAAATCTGGGCCTAAATTATTTGGAAACTCTGTGAATTTGAGATGTGGCTTTTCAGCCTTTCCCCAAAAGGTTTTTCCTCCACAAAAATAAATGTTGTCTTCCAGATTCACTTCTGTGTCTGATCAACTTTTTCATTTTAGAGATCACCTGGGTCAGTACGGATGGTAAAATCACTGCAGCCAAGCTGTGCCCAGGCCAGTGAACAGCCAAGAGCTGGATGGAGAGACAAGGAGGTTAAAGGGTTTTTAAGGGCAAATGGGCACAGCTAAAATGACAGTAGTATCTTGGGTATTATGACCTACAGCCCAGTGGTCCAGGCGTGCTGTTTCCTACCCAAATAGTCCTTTTACATCACTGGCAGCCAAAAAGTCCCAGTAGATCTCATCTGTCCCAGGGCACCACTGTGAATAACTCCTGATTTGTACTGAAGCATTGACGCTGCATGGGTAAAACCAAGGTCAGGCTTTTCAGTATTATCCTAAACTGGACACTCGCTGGCTGAAATCTGCTGTGCCACAGAGTGTCAGCTCTCAATTCCACAACATTTGGATACCCCTTGCTTTAGAACCAAGAGTTCTTGTGTCAATGGATTCTTGAATCCTTACGGAATGTGTGATTCACATGTTCACGTCCAAAAAAAGGAAAAATAAGTAAATATTCATTCACTTAAGAAAATAAAGCCTAAAAACAAGGTAATAAATGAAGGAGGCATAACATCCCTTGCAGATGACTAAGAGTTCATAGTTTATGTGTGGTGGTTTACACGGCCACAGAAAATAATACCCGTGGCCTCCCACACAGAGTAAGAAAAGTCATGCTGGTCTGCACCATGACCAGCTGTGATGGGTTCCCACAGTGTCTGCTGGAAGCCCCAGTCCAGTGCAAGCAGAAGGAGACACAGTAGTGGTGTCTTCCTTGAGGCTGGAACACAAGTTTTGCCCAAAATAGCTTTTCCTGTATGGCCATACCCCTGGGTGGGGCAGAGGAGGCACTCTCCAGAGTAGGGTGGGGTGGAAAAAGCAGTGGCAGGCAGCTGTGTTGGGAGCAGGTGGGTTAAGTTTAGTTGTAGCTTGTCCCAGTGATGGTCCCAGTGTTTAGAAGGGAAAGCACTGTTCACTCAGGGCAGCACACAGTGAGATTCCTGCCATCCTTCAGCCTGGAGGAACAGAAGACAGAGGGAAAATGCTGCATCCATCTCTGCAGCTGACAGGCATGGAGCTTCACTACTTTAGAAGTCTGAGGTCTGGTTCAGTCTCTGTTGAGGTCTCAGAGAAGAAGAGGAGCCAAAGGCAGCTGAGTACAAATGGTGAAAAGGAACAACAGAACTCCTTCCACTTCCCCCTGAGCGTGGTGTTAAACATGGACAAATCACCCAGAGAACCTTTTAGAGACACTGCACACCACCAAGAGAGCCTGGGTTGTCAGTCCTTCCTGCTCTGACAGACTGCAGTGTGTGTGTGGCTCTGGGGACTTATATTTTCATTCCAGGTATTTGTGTTTACTTTTTTTTCTTTTTGCAAGCACTTTGAATCACTCAGGGAGCTATTTGTGGGGCTGAAATAACATCAGATCAGACCTTCTCACGGTTCTTCAGTTCCCTGGAAGCCAAAACATGGGAGACAGAACAGATCTCACAGTATTTTTTTGCCACACAGATTGTACCCAGGGGAGGGAAGGGTAGAAGTCCATTAAGATATATAACAATAAATAATGAGATATTCAGGTTTAGGAGTTTCTGAAGAGTCTTAACACAAGGTTAAGGACCAAAGACTGATGGCAATTCCTTTCCTGGTTCCATACATCTTACCTGATGTTCCCCAAGCTTTGTACAGCATCCTGTGCTTCATTGTTGTTCTTTACACCCCAAAAGCACACTGGAAGGTGCTAGCTATGGAATGGACTTTCACATTTGTAGGGAAGATGTGATGGAACTGCTTGAGAGCTGCTTCAGTGTGGATTTCTAGGAGGATCCACTGTCTGCTCATCCTAGCTCAAAGGGATGCCGCAAGAGGATTTTAACCCCTTTTAAAAGAGTTTCAACTTGCTTTGTTTCCAGTCCTTTCCAGTGCTTTGTTACAGAACAAAGCAGTAGATAAAGTATGGAGGTGTGTTGGATTTCAAGTGCAGCCTCAGCTTTAGGATGAGTGAGGGATTTTAAGTGACAGGCCGTGAAATGGTTCCAATGTGAACCATTGCTCCAGCAGCTTTTAAAGCCCTTGTGCACAGATTCATCACGCTGGAGAGGAAGGTAAGAAAATCGAGACCTGAAAAAACCCACTTTGAGCAGTAATTCCCTAAAACCCCTCCTGCCCTGGAGCAGCCAGACCAGGGCTAGCAGCACCAAGCACAGTTCCATACAGCTGAACAGGAGCACCCTGTGGAAACTTGGCATCATTTTGTGCCACTGGAAGAGCACAGAGAAGTTTCATATAGATGACCCACAGAGAAGCTAAACTTTCCAATGTAAAACAACTCCAACATTTTTAATATTGTAGTTTTGCAAAGTAGATAGGAGTAGACTAAACAACAGCAGGAGTGCTAGAATTAGGTAAGGGAAGATGCAAAAAGGGAAAAATTGAAAAATATAAAGGAGAGTTATTGCGATATTGAAAAAACGCAAGCATGAAGATATTGGGATTAAAAAGGTTTGTGATTTAGGTTGTTTTATAAAAAGTGACTAGAAAAAGTTTGAAAGCATAAAGAAGGAAACATTATTAAGAGGCTGGTGAGATAGGCTGAGAGGAAAATGTGGCAAGGAAAGGAAGGTAGGGGTGTAGCAGTCTGAAAAAAAATGAAGAATCAAAGGTAATTAAGGGCAGAAAACATTTTGGTTTCAAATTGTCCCGTTTCAGAAAGATGCCACTAAATTCTGTAACAACCAGCCAAGCCCCTGCCTTTGGCCTCAGCATATCCAGTTTTTTACAAAAACCACCAGAAAACATTTGCATGTTTCTGCAGTTGTCTTTTCACTGAATGTGTTCGTTCAGGACTGCTCCCATTTTTTAAGGTCTTACCTCGACCTTCCCCAGGCACAAAGGTTCTTCAGCTCTTATGGAGCTCTCTTTTGGGTTTGCCCCCAGGTTTTATAAGCAGGGTGGCAATTAGGCTCTCCTCTCTTTAAGGCAGTATCCTTCAGGGCAGGAGCTGAAGCCATAACTTGCTTCACACCAGCCCAGTGAGGAACCATCTCCGCATGGCTTTCGACATGCAGTACAGCCATGCTGAGGGCTCAGAAGCCTGGACAGCTGTTAGATTTTACTGTGAAGCCATCAGATTCTCCCTTCTTCTCAGTGTTATGAAATTTCAAGCCGCTAACATTTTACATCACCGATACACGAAACAAAAAGCAAAAGCACTGCTCTATTTTTAAGCAGCAGATAGAAAAAAATTGAACTGAGTTTTCTTAAAACGTGGAAAATAACCTTGTAACATCTGTTCTTAAACTTCTGGAGGGCAATAACCCACCCTGTACTCATGCTCTGATCTCCACAAAAAGCTGGCATGGGCACAAACACAGGCCATGCTGGAGAAGCAATGTGATGGGGGTGAGGTTGTGAGTTAAACTGCTGGTGATGGGAATCTGACCTCCCTATTCCACATATTTGGGGAATATCTTGCAGTAGATCTAATCCAGTGCACTGGACTGAAAGCTCGTTAGCAGCTGAAGTCCTTTGAAAGCACCCCTCTCGGTTGAAATTTCCCCCAAAATAATGTCATTTCCACACTTCAATGCTGTTGTGCATCTCAGCAGAGTAAATTAAGATATTTGGGAGATTTCCTTCAAAAGGGAGTTGTGAAAATGCTAATGTAGAGGTATCTATTTCATAAGCAAACAGAAAACAGCCCAAATATGCAGAGTTTAGAGAAAGACGGTGTCCTCGTCAAGAGGTGCACTGAAATCTGACCTGGCTTCCTAAGCTACAGAAAAGTGAGTTCTTAAATACCAAAGGCATGATTGTGAGAACACAGCCCCGTTTAACAGCATCAGTTTGTGAGTGTAAGTATGAATAATCACGAGAGTCATGCTACAAATACCTTGATTATATTCGCTACATGCAGAAATTATTGTTTCAGGCCACACTCACATTGTGAATATACTCATGATGAATAACTGTTAACTTAATTGTTTACCTAGCAAAAACAGAAGACAGCTCAGTCTCTTCCTTGTTTACTGAAACAAGTTTTTCCATGAAGTAAGTAATTTAGGTTTCTATGTGATACGTGGCTTTCTGGCTTACTTGAAATCTAGGAGAGCTGCATCAATGTTTCTTCCCTCAAAAAGTATGTCTGTGAGAAGGAAAGAGTTTAGAAAACCTTTAAACATAGGACAAAATCTTTCAGATCCTGTAAGGGAGCGAAAACTTCACTGAGGAGCAAAGTCTTTCTTGTCTAGGACTAGAAAACTGAGCCAAGACTGAGCCCCCTGTACCCCGTAAGGGCACTAGCTCTGCTCTCTCCCCTTCCTCTGTCCTCTCCCCTCGTTTTTACAAAACCTAAAACCTTTGGGATCTCTGCTGTTTCATTGCGTTTGGTTGCATTTGGCCAACAAGTTCAGATGTTGAAGGTGGCTGACAGCTGAACACTGGCACACAGCAAAGTTTGCATAAGCTTTGTATTGTTTGGGATGTGCCCAGTAAATAAGCCTGGATTTTTCAAGTATGTGTGGGGGGTGCTGTATTGCCTGTTTCTGGGGAAATGAACACTTTTAGACTGCTTCAGGGATTCCAGCTCGAACAAAGTAACTGTCCTTTTGCGCTGAAGCTACACAGATGCTCCTCCATCTGCCCATTGTCGTGGCACCAAAAATGGAAATTCTTTGCTCCAGCCCCTGGCGTGTTTGCTCAGCCCGTGCAGCAGCGGGGCCTGAGCAGTGTCTTTTCAGATGTGTGGATCAAAGCAGGAGGTCACTGCGGTCAGCCAGCAGCCTTGGTTACCACCACACCCAGCCAAAGCATTCTTCCTTCTCCTCTGCTGACAGTCAAGGCTGACTCCCTGCATGTGACTCCCCCACCATCCCCTCCCCACCACAGGTTTCTGGTCTTGCACAACTGACACTACAGATTGCGTGGGCAAATTTGTCACACTGCAGGGCAAGAGTCCCAGTAAACATTTCCCCTTTTCCCCATCCTCTCTCAGCCTCTCCCCCAGCACACGAGTGCACCCACCCACCAGAGATGCTGGAAGCCTTCCTGTGCCCTGCTTCCCCCAGGGAGCCATGCAGGAAACATGCAAAGAGATATTTTGCAAAATCAAAAGGCTAAAGGTTGTCCCCTCAGATTTGTCATAGGCAAAGAAACATGAGTTAATTTTTCCGGGAGTTCTTGAAAGCTAAGATGAGAATGTATATAATTTAAAGAGAAAGAAAATTGGCGGGAAGCAAATAGCTCCTTGGAAAATCCTCAAAATGCAATGGATATCAACAGAATGTTTCTACCACTCTCGGGAAGTACTGCCAGCCCACATCTTTCTGCTAACTCCTAATGGGTCCATTAACTACTCCTAAATAATGATGGAAACCATATGGGTGCACAGGTGGTCTCTCAATAAATACCAAATGAATTCAGTATGATCACCATTAACACAATTAATACCCAGCCAATCTACAATGATGGAACTATTAAAATTAAGCGCTACTATATTTCCTCAGTCCCATGGCAATTTTACAATGGAAACAAACAAAAGACTAGAATTAACTTTTTTTTTATTGCAGTTATTTGGTTTTATTTACTTACAGGAGGATTTTAGGCTTCTGTGCAACCTGCTGTGTCTGTGCTCTGTGCATTTTGAGGTAAGTTTTGACTCTGAGCAGAAAGAATTTTGGGAGAAATAATTTTTAAAATATATGTTTGTTTATTTGGGGGGAAAAATTACATGTATTTGGGTGTTGAAGCACAGTGCTTCCTACTTTCTGCAGAAGGCTGTAAACACAAGTAATGAATATAAGATTGCTACAGCTGCTCTTTTTATCATCTAAACTGTGAGTTCATCACTGTTCCCTGATGGGACTATTAGTGTGGTCGGGATTTTAATTTTAATTTTTTTATATTAGTACTGTTCCAGCATATATGGTGGTCCACCCAATGGTCAAAGGAAGGGGAAGATGTTCACACATGACCTTCTGTAATGAAACACCTGATGGAGGCCGACTGTTGTTACGATATTTTGGCTTTCCAAAAAAAAAAAGGAAGAATTCCGTTTTTATTTTTTAGACTCAGATTAGTAACCTGGTTCAGGTCAGATTTAGCCTCCATTTTCATGTTTCCCTTGAAACCACTAGCTGAGCTCCCTAGAGCTGAGCAAGGCTGTATCAGTTCCAAAGCCTGTGTGGTCGAGCACAGGTCAGATTGAACACCCTGGGGTTTATCCATTCTGATAACCAATGAAAAAAGAGTGCTTTACATTTTGAAAACTTGTGTCTGTTTGTCTCCAGAGCCTCTTTTATGTGAATCACTTAAGCCTGGTTTGTGGGAGAAGATTCAGAGAGAAATATTTTGGATCTTCTTAACCATAATAAAGCGTGTTCTGTTCTGCAGGGCAGCAGGGTCAGGGAAACGTTGATGGCAGCAAAAACTGAGTGTGGCAGAAGTGTGACTTGAAATCCATGCATTTCACCACTGGTGTTTGTGAGAGAAAACCAGTGTCTCATCAGTTTCATAGGGCAGCACGATGGGAGTTTTGGGCTTGCTGTGGCTCATGCCAGGCTAAAGGAAAGATTTCTCAATGCATGGGTGCAAGTCCTATTCTGAAAAACACAAAAGACTCCTTTTTTGGTGCAGCAGTGAATGAGATGAATCCTTTGGTCTGTGGCTGGAGAGATCCCAGGAAATCTTGAGTTTCAGGATGGACTTTTGGATCTGCTCTTCTCAGCTAGACAGGGATTTCAACACTATTGAACATTTTACACTGTCCCTGGGGTGTTCAATTTCTGCAACTTCTCTGTGCTCAGATTGCATCTATCTGGCAAAATCAGAAGGACCCGTGCGACCCCAGACTGCCTACGATTACACTTGTGCTTGCTATTCTTTGTGTGCTTAAACAACAAACCCTTATTTCTATCCCTTGCAC
This sequence comes from Struthidea cinerea, assembly GCA_013397865.1. Classification (NCBI taxonomy): domain Eukaryota; kingdom Metazoa; phylum Chordata; class Aves; order Passeriformes; family Corcoracidae; genus Struthidea; species Struthidea cinerea. Next base: position 949,388 of record VZTI01005237.1, on the reverse strand, counting down.
CAGATTTACACCCAAGGAAGCTTTTCCTCAGAATAATCTGGGTGAGGTTTGGGTGAGCTGTGCACTTGAAACTTCCCTAAAGTTCTGTGGAATATGTTACATGTGGAGCACAAAGCTCATTTCACAATTCCTTGCTAACTTTTCTAATAAACTGTCTCGCATCTATTGCTGTTGAGTGTTTCTGATTAACTCCAAGTATCGATGCTCTTGTTCTTGAAGAGAGAAGTCTGTGTTTCTAATTTGAATAACATGATTTCCAAGTGTATTAAGGTAAATAAGGACAATGCACTCTTGTTCCAGAACTCAGATGCCCGTGAAGTTATTCATCAATCTCTTTTTCATTTAAATTCACACTTTAATTTGTGTTTCAAATGCAGATGAGGCCTTAATTAAATAAAAATTCAGCAGATGGTTTCAAATTCTCTGTTCAATTTACATTTCTTGTACCTCTCTAAGTGCTGGACTTCATCTTTGGAGACAGAAGCATTACCATTAGATCTCTCCCTTTAAACAAATGCGTAGGAATTGGTAGGCTGGAGCTGTCTAAAGGAATAAATTAAATATTGATTACCAAATCTGAAAAGCCTCACGTTTATGTTTTGATAAATTCCCAAAACCTTGTCTGAACCTTCATGGCTTATCAAAACTCAACTATGTACCAGAGGTCTCATTCTTTTCCAGTGGAAAAAAAAATTAAAAAAAAAATTGGAAGATTAGGCAGCCTTTACCCTTAGGCTTTATGATATCTTTGATCATCGACAGGTCCAACAAGATAATTTGACAAAAGTGCCAAATGGCACGGGGAAAAACTCACTAAATATTTTTGGTCTCTAGAAGAAGTTGCTGTGTTATTCAAGCTCAGCGCAGGAGCTGAGTGGATCTGAGTGTGTTTTGCTCTATCTGAAGCTGTTCATTATTAAGAACTGTGAAAAAGTAAAGCAGAGTGATAAGCAAAATTACAGGATAAAACCCTTCTATTATCTCTGAATCAGGACTCTGCCTATTGAATAAGTAAATATGTCCCATCCTTCTCTGACTGGCTCTTAGGAGAAAATAATTTTCTTCTGCAGCAGTTGCCTCCTTCAAAGGAAATTATGAAGGAAAGGAAAACACTGCTTGTCCATTTATGTGACTTTTGAGGTGGAGGTATAAAATACCAAAAAGTGTTTTTCTTCCATCTAGTCTCTTAATATTATGCACCCACTGTTGCGCATGACCTTGCCACACACTCTCTGGTAAAATTGGGCAGCATTTCTTCTTCTCACTTCAGTTTCCCATTCAGCACTGATTTACAAGCCCACGTACATTCACTCTGTCATACAAGCTTTTCTACCTCTGCATTGCTAACCATATCACCGGATTACTCAGAGCTAACTCATAAATTGCTTCCTTTCAGCTTCCTTCCTTTGCACGTTGTGCAAGGGGAGCAGCCCCGCGGCGGGGCCGTGGATGGGGATTCCAATTTTACACCCTGCAGCTGTAGATCTCCATCCCTGCCCAGCTCACAGGCTTCATTTATTTATTTTGAAATAGCAGCAGCAAATGTGACAATATTTGTGTATTTCAGCAGCCTGGGGAAAAAGAAATCCACCCAACCTCTCCTTTAAAAGAGAGAGCCCCTTGAGAGTAATAAAACCTTTAATAAAAAGTTAGTTGATGTGTTGCAGATGTCTCCAAGAGCTGAACACTGGGTGGGCATAGTGGAAGTACCAGGTACAGGGAGACAAAACTTTGGGCAGAGAAGCGATTTGATGGCTGCTGGAATTTAATGTGAGTGAGAAGGGTGCCTGCAGGACCCAGCTGGGGTTTGTGCTTAGGCAAAGATGCAGCATTTCTGTTGTGTGTCTGAAGCAGGACTCTGGCTTATGTTTGCAGCTACTAAAATGTCCTTATTTGTTCTGACTGGAAAAGTATTCCTTCTGAACAGGGGAAATGTTATCAGCTTGGCTGTCCTCGTGAGATTTCTAGTATCTGTGGGTATATGCAAGAAAGCATTTCACAAAGCAAGTTCCTCTTTTGGGATCATGGGATTTGAATCGCCTTCTGCGGCCCTTGATGTTCACAACATCTGTTGGTTGTATGTTTGAAGTTCCAGTTTGGACCTGCTCTGGGCTCAGATAAAAGAGGAAGAGCATGATGTTGCACTGAAGGAGGGTGCCTGACATGAAATCCTGAGCAGTCACTTGTAGCAGGAGGCCGTGCTTTGTCCCTGTCTTGGAGGAAGAACACACACTCAGGGAGCCCCAGGACCCCAGGCTGCTCAGAAGTCCCGATTTCTACCAGAATCGGAAGAAACTAAGAGATTTGTCTCCTTCTCAAGCCAGGATGCAGATAACAGTGTCATATTTGGGGGGGAGGACAGGGATTTATCAAGTCTGGGTAGTAAATTGCTTAAATGTAATAAACTGCGCAGCTAAATGAGTGCTTGCCTTAATTCCATCACTCCTCATTTCCCAGTTAGCTCAGAGCAGGCACTCCAAAAAAAATCAATGTTTTCTCCTTACAGTGACTGTATGAAGAGCACAGACATGCAGGGCTGGCGGGAAGCTCGCAGACAGTTGCAGTCAGCTGTGCTGTGCGTGCTTAAATGAGGATCAAGACCTGGTTGAAAAGGAGTGGAGTTCCACTGCTCCTGGTCCTACTGGGAGAACACCACTGCTCTGCACGGCTAGAAATCTTCCTCTCTCCAGTATATGTCTGTTATTTTCTGGCTGGAATTGGTTTTTTCTCAGTGAAGGTTGTAAAACCCATGTTCATGGACTACTGCTTTATTCCCTGGCCCATCACTGACTGCAGTCATGGTCCACGTTACCTGCCGGAGTAACACACACAATTTTCACTGGCATTCCTTCCTGTGTCTGATTTTTTATTTGACAACATTTTTTATCTTTACAATATAATCAACCATTTTGGCTTTTTGATTACATGAAGGAAGAGGAGGCACTATAGGTACTCTATTATTTCTAAAAAGAAAAGAGGTCTATTACTGATACCTTCACCAATTTTCATGCAGCCCTTTCCAGCTAAAATTCTAAGCAATTAAATTTGTATGAAAATGGAATGGAAAAAAAGCTGAGTGTAAACTGACTGATTTTTCTCAGAACAGACATTAGAGTACAGGACAACTTAATTTTGGAATCAAAAGCATGAGAGCAATTGTGATGCCAACAGAGACTTCCTGAGGTAAAACTACTTATTTTTTTTTCCACTGAACTTTTTCCATGATCTCTTGATGAAAATGTCACCATTTGAGAAAAATGAGATCGAATAATTTATCTGATTATTGAAGAAGCCATCAGTGCAGATATGGTTAAATCTGGAGTGAGTTCTGGTGTAGAAAGAGATTCTGAGAGAGCCATCGATCTATGGAAAAGAGGGAAGTGAAGATATTCACTGCTGGATAAAAATAAGCTACTTGAGCAAGCGATGGCACAGTCTGTTGTGGTTTTCTTTCACGTGATACCTTGAAGAGGAATTAGAGATGACTTGGAAAAGGCAAGGTAGGGCAAAGCCCCTCAGAATGATTAATAGAATTTCAAGGCGACCTTTTTTCTTGTGTGCAAATCTTCCGTACGTTTGACGCGAGCCGAGGGGAGGAAAGGGACAGTCTGTCTTGCGCCATTCCCCTGCATGTAGAGCCCATGAATCAAAAAAATGGGCTTTGTTCTGACTTCAGCCACACTGAAGTATATTAGCCTAGGCTGGGTCAAATGTTTTTAACCCAGATTGCCTGCAGTATATATGTACACAAAATTCTTAACCACCTGCCTTCCCCTGGTTCTTCTACAGGAGAGGAAATATGTGGTTTAGACATCTGGGGGGTAAAGTTCCCTTAAAGCCATGAAGAACCTCACCAAATCATCCTCAAATATGTCCCTTCTTGCCTGTCACAGATGGAGAAGGGAGTTTCTGGGGGTGGTGGACTTCATGGAGTGGAAAGGTAAAGCTCTCACCATCAATGTGAGCAAGAAGTAAAAGGGAATCAGGAGGTCAGAAGATATAAGTAGAGCTCACAGAGACTCCTGGAAGCCAACGGGCAGTGACCCAGGCAGCCACTGATCTGAACTCAGAGCATCTCGGGGAGGCTGAAGGACTCCTGGTATTCTACCAGGGCCTCTGCAGCCGTATTTCAGAGTTCTGGTTCCTTTATGATTTCAGCCAAGAGGGAGGGGCTCTTTCTCTTTGAAAATGGTATTCAAACATTTAGTCCAGTGAGTTATTCATCCACATGCCTTGGGTTTTTGTGCGTGCACACACGAGTGTTCCCACAAAACAAGCAAATGCACAGGAGGCAGGGAAGAAAAGAGGGATGGAGGCAAAGTGGATCCAATGTATGAGCTGTACCCTTGTAAAAAACATACCAGAGACTGTGTGTAACTCCCAGATCACCACATAATGTGTTTATCTCCCTCAGAAGCAACAAGACCCAAGCCCATATGCTGATCCCACAAACTCGGAAGCTCTCAACAGTTCACAGTGAAATCTTTGCCTTTAGAAGAAAAATGTTTGAACATCCAAGGGCTTGGCTGGGCTGGGGCAGCCTCTTTCTCTGCTGCTCTCTCAGCTGTGACAGCCTTCCCCCAGGGCTTTTGGTCTGGCTTTCATTAGGAGGCTTGCAATGATGTTGCTTAAAATCAGAAGGAAAATCCAAGATGGCAACTGGGGTGGCTTTGTTGGGTGAACAGCGCTTGTCTCAAAGATACTGGACAAACAATTAAGCATTTTCCTGCTGTTTTCAACATCCCATCCCTCTCTCAAAGGAGGGTCCGCTTTTACTCTTGGCTACACCCATGCTTGGCCCACTGGAGAAATGAGAATAAGGTCTGATGTTCTAGAGATGATGTGTGTGTCTTTTACTTACTCCAGTGAAAACACTATCAGCCCAAGCCTTTCAAATATCAAAAGACCCTGAGACTGGTTTAAAAAAATATTTTTTTCCCCAGTTAAAATAAATAAATAAAAAGGCTTCCCTGTATTTGCTTATTGTTTTTGGAATCTACATAATGACTGTTATGAAGTCCCTCTCTGCAGCAAAAACACCCTACAATTTCAATTACTGAAATAAATGGAGGCTGAGATTTTCTAGGTAGATGCAGGAGCTGGGGACTATCTGAAAGAGCACTGAACCCCACAGCTGTTGTCAGCATCACTTCTCTGTGCTCCTGAGCATCACGTGGAGCCAGCGTGATTCCCCCTGCTGCTCTGCAGGGCACTGCAAAACACATCCCGCAGCCTTCGGATGAGGAAAGGGCTGTCACTGGGAACACAATCCTGCACTCAGTGGCAGGAATGGGGCATTTACCCCTGTTAATTACACCCTGCAACATGAGCAGCACAGTCCTCAGGCACCAGCCAGTGCTCCTAGCCCTGCGCCACCTCCCTCCTCTCTCCATCTGAAGAAAAGACAAAACTCTTCACCATTTCTCCTTCTTCTTCTTCTTCTTCTTCTTCTTCTTCTTTTCTCCCCCACAAAGAAGAACTTGCCAGGTCTGCATCTTTTTTCCTGAACTGTTTCCTCTTTCTGATGTTAAAAGCATCTGCCGGGCAGCTCAGTTCCATGCTGAGATGTCAACTCTGTTTCAGCAGCGGTGTCCATGTGGCTGCGCCAAGGGGTGACAACGGCTCCCGGGGCACTACAGGACGTTGTGTGTGGAAACTGTGTCTGTGAGGAACAGGACAGCTCTGCTCTGACCAGGTGAAACCAGAGGCTGCTTTGCCAATCTCCAGCACACAGCCTATCATGAACTCACCCGCAGGAAAAGAAAACCCTGCTCTGGGTCTTGTGTATCTGTTACAGGGTTCATTGGCCTTCGAGCTGGAGCTCTGCACCTTGCTGACCTGCTTGCTTGGCTCCCAGATGGGACCTGGGTCAAGTCCTTTGTCTCAGATGGGACTTGGGCCAAGTCCTTTGGGCTCAGAGCACGAGCAAAGTGCACTCAGGTTTGTACCCAGCCCCTCTCACCGTGTTGTGGCCGATGCATTTGTCCCACAGCTCAGCTGGATGCACAGAAGCAGTGCCAGGGCTGGGCACCAAGCAGCTGAAGAGGAGTGGAGAACAGAAGCAGCAGGATTCCCTCAACCCAACTGACGTCAACTCAGCCCTTTTACACAGGGTGATTCAGCTGTACATGAAACATTAAAGCTGTATTGGAAATAGCTTTTGTTTCCTGAATAGATGATTGAAGTTTTGATTGGATTTTTTTCCTCATCTAATTCAGGATGAAAGGGAAAAAAATGAAATTTCTTTGCAGATCTGTGATTTAAATATAAGGGGAAAGGCTGGGCCAGTGGAATGATTCCTTTTTTTATGTTGACCCTTTACTTGAAAAGACTATAAATTAATGTGAATTTCAAACACAAGACTAGTTTCAAACAGAAAATGGAAATTTTGCTTTTTGAAAATATAGAAACCACATCTATTGTTTTCTTCCAAATATCTTTTAAAGACAGGAATCAGAAACCAGCCTTTTCCCACAAAAAGGTCTGGTTTTCACTGAATTTGCATTTTTGACTGAAAGCCTTGTTTCAAAGTCTTGAAATTAGATCATGGTGAAGCAGCATTTATATCTAATTGGCCTCGAGGAAGAAGAAAGCTCCGTGGGTGGGATCCATCTCACCTACTTACAGGTGTTTAGTCTAAATTATATGTCAATAGTCAGGGGCACCTCCAAAAGGCTTTTCTCTCTATACTGGTGGTTAAAAGTGCCTGGAGAGGTGGTTTACACTTGATATCCACTTTTTCAGTGGTTAAAACTACATGGGAGAAATCCTATCCTCGCTGTTCACACTGTGGCTGAGGAGGGAAGCTCAGCATCACAGCTCTGATGATTTCAAGCTGGGGCATGTTGGAAGAAGAAAAAGGAGCCAGGTTCTTCATTAGTTCTTCAAAAAGGAGCCAGATATTTTTAGGTGACAGAAAATAGAACGGTTTTGTGGAGAATGAATCAGTTGAAGGAACACTTGTTATTTTCATGGTCAGGTAGAACTTTAAAAATCTAATTTTTTTCTAAATGTTCCTTGGGATATTTTTTTTAATTTCTTTGTAATTTATCTCTGATTGTAGATAGATTTTTTTTTTTCAGAGCAATGTTTATTTTTCTGCTCAGCTGAGTTCTTTCTCTTTTTTTTTTTCCAGCAAAGTACTTTGAATCCATTTGTAATGCTGCATGCAAGACAGGTAGTATCACCTGCAAAATCCCTATGTGTGACTGAAGCCACCTGGTATGGAAACCAAAAGTGAGCACAACAGTGCACGCATTTTGCTTTATTTAATAGCTGCTAAAAGGAATATGCTTTTTTTCTTGTGGTTATGTTTGTCCCTTTTTGCAGGGGTGCCTGGCTCCTGTAAGGTTTGTGCTCACAGACCGGTTTGCAAGAGGCAGAGCTGCAAAGCCATTTGCCCTTTAATTTGAGATGCAAGGCCAATTTATAAACAGAAACCTTCAGATTTCATTTTCAGACAGCTATGCTGGGTGAAGCTTGGCCTGCGGCTGGAACATTTTGGAAAGCATATGTAGGAAGTGAACACAGCAGACTGGGTGAGGAGCAGACACTTATAGGACAACCTTTCATAATCACCATGCATAGAGAGTAAAAATATTCATAATAATAAACAGCCCATTGACCAAACCCTGATGACTTTGATGGGCAACTTCTTTGAAATTTATGGTGATAAACACACAGAGACAAAGATCAGTGTTACAGGACAGCTCAGGGAGAGCCTCTGCACACACTCAACCAAAGAATCATAGAAATGTGGAACAGTTTATGTTGGCAGGGGCCTTAAAGATCCCCCAGTTCCAACCCCTGCCTTGGGCAGGGACATCTTTTGCTAGACCAGGTTGCTCAGAGCCCCATCCAACCTGGCCTTGAATATTTCCAGTAGAAGTAGCCAGTGGAAATAGATCTGACACTACGCTGCTTTATGTGCACTGAGCGTTTGATGCAAAGTAACTTGGGGTTTCCTTTGCTATACATGGAGTTTTACACAGGTTATATTTAGTTAAGAGTTCCCACAGGGAAAAAAAGAAAGCAAGTTTGTAAACTACAGAAGTTGGAGAAGTTTCTAGTTTTGTTTTTGTCTCAAAGAAAAGAAAGAGAAAGAGAAAGGATATTCCTTTCTTTTCCTATGTGTTACAAAACAATACAATTGTCTATGTCTAGCAATACAACACAACGCTCCCTTCCCATTCTCACATTTGGCCTGTGCACAGGACACGGCCTTTAGCACTCCAATCCCCACCTAAGTATGGGAAGGGTTTCAAAAGCGTCTTGATCCAGAGCAGAAATCTTTCCTATTCCACATACTAGTGTGCAAAATTCCTCACAATGATGCCTCCAGCTCCCTTCCAGCTGTGCCGTGGTGGGTGGGGAGGCAGCTGGGCAGCCCCTCTCACACACTGAGCTGATGTGGCACTAAAGAGATGTGAAATGAAGTTTCCTTTCACAAGCAAAAGGGTCACAGCTCCGAGGTCTCAGGGCTCCCTTGGCAGCAGCTCTTACTGGAGACCTGCCCTGCTGAACCTGATCTGTGCTGAAGGTGACCATTGCCATGGGTTTGCAGAGTTTGAAAAAAGCAGACTGGTTTTGTCTGCTGGGATTCTCAAAAAAAGTGTAGCTGAAACTTAGATCTGATCATGAACTTGGAGATAAATGCCGAGAGAAGAGTGTGAGGCCTCAGAATTAAACTGAAGGGCTACCGTTACTAATATATTTTCTTGACAGATTATTTTTAAATGTGTCTCCCTGCAGCAGGCAAGCCAAGAGTTTATTTATTTGGAAATAAAAGGACCAGGCCTAAGGTCCATTCTATTTTTGGGGCAGACGCATAACTCCCATTCATGTTAATGGGAAAGCTTCTCCTGCTTCAAGAGGAGAACAGACCCATTAGAGATCTAGGATATTATTTCAGACCCCATGATCCCCTACAGCAGTGGGAGCTGGTGTGTAAGTAGGGTCAGTGTTAGAGCTGTTCCCTTCTGGTTTGTTCCTCATAATTCTGTCCCACAGCACAAATCTTGCTGTGGTACAGGATCATGGTGGGTTTTGACATTGCATTGGATCAACCTGGTTTGGTTTTTTTCTCCTTAAGGATGTCTCAAAGATATGAAAAATGAAAGGTCAAACCTGACAAACCCAGGATCGCCTCCTAGAGGAGAGCCCGTTGGAGATAAAGGCAAAGTTACGTGAGTTTGGGACCTGGCATGACCTACTTACCAGGCAGAGTTATGAGAACCCACGTTAGGACAGTTTGTTTTTCAGCCTGGTTTCTCATGGGAACGAGGCTTATGCAATCGTACTGTCTGTGCGTCTGTGTCTACATCCTCCTCCCCTCCCCAATAACATTTGAACACATTGCTCAATTTCCACAGGGGGGTAGAGCTTCCAGGGGTGCTGCTGGTCCTGCAGGCACTTTAAAATCAGTAGAGGAGAGTGAGGCTACAGGTGTTCTCTGCAGCAGGTACTGCCACAGCAGGAGTTCATGTGGCTCGGACAGGAGAGCAGTGCAGAGCTGCAGGCAATGGCACAGCCACGGTGCTGGTGGTGGATCCACACAGCACATTCTGCTGCTCCCTTTTTGACACTGACACACTCACTGGTGAGCCTCCCAAAACTCATCTCCTATTTTGTCTCTTTTTCTGTAAAACAGGGTGAATTTGAGAGGTTCTGTTAACTAAGAACCTTTTAAAACACGGCGAGGGATGGCAGGGAAGCATCCTTGCTGCAGTCTGATGTGATTAAAGAAAGGTTAGAGGGGGACAAAGAGCTCCTCTGGGCTCAGGAGCATCTGACCTGAGCAAAAGTTCCCTCTGCCAGGGCTGCAAGGGACGTGATGCTGCTAAAGTTTGTCATTGTAACACTCACACACCCAGGACTCAGGAATCAGCTCAAATAAGGGTCTCACCTAGTGTAGGTCCTTTTAACCCCCCTGTCTTCCGAAAGATACCCTGCCAGTGCTGCCATGTGAACTCAGTTAATTACAGGGGAGGAAATTACGGCCCCACAGACTTCACAGAGAATATTCAGCGTAGGTACAGCATTTAATGATAAGCAATTAAAGCACTCTATATCTAATTCCTAAGAAATGGTGGTTTGGGAAAGGGACCACTTCCAGCGAGCAGGTGATAATGAACTCCCCAGATCACAGAGGCATCATTTCAAAATGATAGTGTGAATTTATTAAACATGCTATGGAAGACAAATGTTATTATATGAATATACAGGGAAAGACAATAGATCACAACTCCTTGGATTTCTGGTACATGCATGACAGTTTCCTTTGGCTCATAAATAACAGAAGAGCACACGTGAATACTTTTAATGATTTCTAGGGGATTTAAGGATCTTCTCACAAATTCTCATTTTTTGGACAAACTGGGTTGCATGATGGCTAAATGGATGAGGAAAGACAATGCTTCCATTTATTTCATTTGTTTCCCAAAAGAGCTCGAGAAACTGTTATTTTAAACATTGCATAGTTAGATAAAAAAGGTGTAATTAATTAGTGGGTTCTTTGGAGTTAGTGCAGGGAAAAAAGACCCTTCCAGGACATAATCCAAAACTGTGATGCCTCTTGAGATGAGTACAGGACAATCTCAGACTGGTAATTTCTTCTAGAGCAGATATTGGAGAGTGAAAGTTTTGTCAAAAAAGCCTGTTTGTGACCCTCGAGCTTATTTGTTGTACCTGTCTGTGCCTCCCTAGCTGGAGAAATTAGAGCTGAAGTTCCAGGCTACATCTGCTTTGGCCCGATGAGATCCTCAGTCAAAGCTGGATCACCTGTAGGTGCTTTTCCTCTTTACACAAAACTCTTTATAACAAAAATATTCCCCACTCTCCTGAGTGTTGATTGGCTCTGCTAGGGGCTCTCTTCTCTTCCTAAATTGTGTGGACTTGGTACAGCGCTCTCTGGATTGTTTCCCCTCCTTCCCAACTGGTGCATCTCCTTTGAAGTCAAAGGAGCTACTGTGATTTTTTGCCCCATTGAGATGCTCACTATGGAAGAAGGATATAAAAGACTACTGCTCACAGGGTGGGAGCTGCTGGTTTCCAGTTTCTCATTAATTTTTCACTTGTCTTTCATTTCAGTGGGTCTACACTATGCTCCACCTTTGGCACAGACACAAATGCTATTTTTTTATGTGGTTCAGTGGGAGGAATGGTTTTGATCATTAAAAGCAAAGCAAAAATTATTTCAAGCAAAATTCCAGAGCCTCTCTGCATCCATTTATCTTTCCATGGCTTCCTTAAAGCATTGCCTACTTGCTCTCTGGGGAATATGTGCTCCAACTGTGTTTCACCACATTTACAGGAGCAGTCACATATGACCAAGACTAAATTTTAACCCTACTTGCCCACAGGCTGCTGCCATTGAACCCTGTTGGCATGTAGGGGCTTTAAAGTGCTGAAATGAACCCAGTAGAAACAATAAGGAAGGCAATACCATATTTAGTTGACAACCATCCTTAAAAATATTAATATGCTAAAATCTGAGTAATGAAAGCCCAAATTCTTGAAAGAATTTGTAATTTCCTGTAATCATCTCCTTAAAATATTCCTGACTGGGACTTAGAAGCAGGCAAAGAAGAGAGGGGTCTCCGGAGAGCCCACCGCTGCTCCTTGCTGAGGCAGGGCTTTGGAAAGTGAATCACTGCCGTGTGACTGGATCCCTGCCATCCGCCAAGGATCAATAAAGTTTTATGCACCTTCCTCGCAAGCCTCAGGTTTTTGATTCCAGGTGTTCGCATTAATCTGGGACACAATGGAAGGAGGAAGTTGCTATGGTTGCATGGAGATGGCAGCGCAATCTGGGCTGACTTTAGTCAGCAAGTGCAAGAAGTTTAATTATCTCAAATAATTGCACTTCTTGGAGCCTTTATGCTGATTGCTGAAGTCCACTGAGCACTGATGTCATGATTGGTACGGATACTGGAGTGTTTGGGGCCTCCAGTGCTCAGTAACATCATGTCCTACGAGGAAATCTTTGTGCCTCCCCATCCCATAACGGGCAAAGGCCAAAACAATGAACATCCTGGGTGCAGGGGTGTTAAGGGAAGTCATAGCAGAATAGGACATAAGTTCATTTTAGATTTGAATTTTACAACTGTGTGATCTCAGAGTGTAAAACCAGCCCTTAGCTCTTAAGAGTAAATCCTTTCTAGGGACTGAAGAGTTTGCATGCTTTTGTAGGTTTAGGGCATCATTTTAACCCCTGGGCTTGTGAAAATTCTGTTTAATGACACCTGCAACTGTTAGAAATTATTACAGCCCTCAGACTGTAGTAATTGTAGACCACAGTCAGTGCTGCAAGCGTTGCTCTCTGGAGCTGCCCTTCCCAGCCAGAACTCCTCAGTGGATGACTCCTGAGAGCCACTTCTCATCTCCATAATTTCCCTCTCCATAATGTGCCCCTTTTTGTTTCATCTGACATTTCTATCACCTTTAAGAAGCCTCATAGAGAAGGGGCCATGAGGTTTGGATGTAATTGGCATATGGATGGTGCTTAGATTTTTTAATACACAGTTTTTATAAGACTGCTTTTATGTTTGCCTTCGGTCTTTGATCTCCACTTGAAAAACGTTTTTCATGGAGTTTGTTTGAAAGCACAAATAATCGCTTACCACAACTAAGGGCTAGCAAATAGTTCTAGAAAAGAAAGAAAACCAAAGAGAATCATGAGCTGATGGAGATGCCTTGAAAGATGTTTTAGAAGCAGCTTGTAGCGGCGCATTTCACAGGACTGTTCGTCAAGTTAATTCTCCTGTCACACTGGCATTCCTGGATATGGTAATAACAACAAGGGAAGTTGTAATGGATTTCTAAAATGGGAGTGTTTCAATAGATTTTAGTAAATTACTTGTATTCAATACTGTAGTGTTGTGATATGGCACGCTACAATGAAAGACAAAGTCACTTGCAGATATAATCTGTGGTTCAAAAATAAATATGATGATACCCATGTAAGATGATATTTAACTAAATATATCCCTGGAAAGGGAGAAGCCCTGAAAACCATAAAACATCACTACTCTGGTCTGAGAGAAGCAGAGCAGTCACAGTGGATGGGGAGAGCTATTCCAGCCTTTTACAGTGCATTTGTAACAGAAGCCACTTTGCCATGGTAGATGTGCTGTAAATTGAGATACTCTAATGAAGGAGAGCCGTCTCAGGGTGACTCAGCATGACTAAAAGTCCCAAAAGCCTTGAAGCAGTCTTTATGCAGGGAAAAACTGTATTATCCTGCTGATCTTGTGGATCTTCACAATAATCGTGTGGGGTGCAGGTGTACGTAAGAAAGCCCATGCTGAGATAGGATTTATTCCTTTCAAGATCTCTCAGGTCTGGGAGAAATCCCCCTGGCAAAGACCAACCAAATGGCAGAATATTTAAAAAATGTTAAAAGTCAATTCTTTCTGTCACTAGCATTAAACTACTCTAATGCAGACCGGTTAATGATGAGGCTTCATGAAAAAAGACATTAATCTCCACTTGTAATGCAAGAGCCATACAACTTGCTTCAGCCGTAATCTTTCATGAGTTATGGACTCTTCTGTGATTCATAAAACAAATAAATCACACCTCTAAGCTACCATCTATTTATTACCACTTTTTAAATGTTCAGCATAGTATAAAAAGAGTATATTTTGCTTGCCAGAGATTGTCAGCTACCAAGTAACATTTGGGAACCAGAGTCCTGATTCTGCATACAGTTGGACACAGGTTTTTCTTTGTTCCTGAAGACAGCCAGCTCAGTGGAAGTGCACTCATGGGGTTGAATGTGCAAATTTTATCCCATTCTTTCAGGCTGTGCTTATAGTGAGCAAGCCAGCTGACCTAAAAGATGACAGAAAATCCCTGGCCTTCCTTTTCAGAAAGAGACAAAGGCTGATCAGTAAATAGGACTTGCCAAGTTATGAAACCATGGGGAGAATAAGGGAAAAGAATAATTTGGAACAGCACAAATCAGATTAGAACAAATATTCAAATTATTAGGAGACTTATTCAAGCCAAAAATCACAATTCCTCTGGTACTTTAACATGTTCTGTGCTCATTTCAGTGTTATTCTCTTTGCAGTAGAATCAGAACCTCAGAATCCACACACAGAGGCTCTCAGTCCAGCAGACCTGGGAGGGGTTTATTGCAGGCTGGCAGCAAACTTTGCACCCAATGATTACAGTGAGAGCAAAAAAAAGAGTAAAAGCATCTGGTTTTAGGAAATTTCTAAGCTTCCATTTTTGGGGAGAGTCCTCCTGGTTGATTCCCAACCTACATCACAAGGCTGGCAGTCTGGTTGGCTTGGCTGTTCCCAAGTCCTATTGGTGTCAACAGGGAATTAAATTCACTCCTTCCACCTCCTGCCTACAAAGACCACAACAACTCCCATTGTAGCTGCTGACCTTGGGCTTAGATTTCAAAACCTCAGGGACACAGAGGAGTTCCTGAAATAAATAAATAAAATGAAACACATCTCTCTAAAGTGCACAAGGCATGAAGTACGCTCCCTCGAAACCATGCCCATACCTGCTCCTGCCCAAGTGGAAGTTTATGGATATAGGGACGTGCTTTGGAGCTCTTCTTCATATTTGTCTTGTCTGTGATCTGTTTGAAGGAATTGTAAAAACACGGATGTCCCAGTGCACTTCTTGTACGTTGTAGTGAAACCTTTGCTACGTTATGACTCCAGCATCGACTGCATTACTGCAGAAAAACCTGGTCTGTGGATTCGAAGAAAAAGCACAGTAATTGCATGTCTCTTCCAAGAATGCTAAAAACCATATAAATACTAGCCAAGTGCAATCTTTCCTCTTCCTCTATGCTGCATATTCCATTAGACAGCATTCAAATCCTGTGTCATATTTGGGTAGTTTCTATCTGTGAAATGCAGGTGGAATTGGAAAACTAGAGCTCAGTTACCCAGATGATGCAGGCAATATTTTCTGCTTCTTTTGGCAAACAAATGAAAAGATTTTTCTATATAAAGGACTACTATAATAAAGGAAATTCAAGAGGCACACTAGTCAAACACAGTCCCTCAAGAAAATCACTGCTGTCCCTAAAAAGAGGGGAAAATGCAGATTTCAGAGAAAGAAGAAGTGGAAAAGAAGCAGAATTCAGAAGCAGAATTCAGGAGAAGCATTATTAAATCTCAGGATGTGTAAATGCCTGCTGCTCATCTACTCCTCCTTTTGTTTCTTAAAGAACTGAAGTTCCTGGTGTGTAATGGTGCAGTGCTGGTTGCAACTTTAATTTCAGTTCGCTTTTCCCTCAGAGATATTTCCTCACTCCAAGTCCATGGTGAAGCTGTCTGGGGGAAGCTTCCACTCTAGGTGCTGCTCAGAAATATTTACAAAAAGAATCCTGGATGCTCATGTTAAAGCAAGACTCATGTTCTTTAGCATTAGAAAATGAATTCTGGAGCAGCTTCTTGTTTTCCAAGGAGCAAAATAACCAAGTGGAAAAAATCTGGTCATTAATGACAGCAGAGCTTCCTATGAGTGATCACTGCAGCATACCTCAGGTTTCTAAAGCAGCTGTTGATAAATGACACCAGAAGGTGTCTTTTGGCTAGGAAAGCTGCCCATTTTCATAAAGATTTTGTTCTGCAATTATATTATACTTCTCTTGCACCACTCTGTGGAATTTTGCTTTTGATTTCTTACAGCTTCATGCAGACTCAAGCAGTTTGGCCTCTTTATTAAACCTAAGCATCAATCTGTAAAAAGCCTCTTGATTGTCTAGACAACTACTTGTGAAAGTCAGCTTTGTTTTGTTGACTCTTCGTCCCTGGGGGTACCAACACTGCTCCTTCTGTTCTTGTCTGTCAATACTCTTTTGGCCAAAATTTTGGGTTAGTTTTTTCCCCCCTGTGTCTGCCAATTATTTTTGTTTTGGAAACCAACCGAAAAAATATTTCAGTGCTGTTTCTTGATACTTTTTCTTTTTTAATAAATAAATGCCAACAGCCTGGAGCTTATGAGCAACCCTACAGTAATAAAAGGATGTACACAGCAGGCAGTACTCAATTTGCAAAAGAAAAACAGATTAACATTTCAGGTTTCTGAGGGCTTTTTGTCAACAACAGAACATTTAAAAACATCAATCTAGTAGTAATTGCATTTATCAGTGCATTCTCGGCTGATCCTTTGGCTACTTCCCTTAACATCATGGAATGGAGAAGTAGCTATTGGAAGTCCTTTTAATATACATATATCTATAAAGTGAAAGTTTGGTAACAGTCAAGTTGATTTGACTGTATGTAATTCTCATTTCTGGGATGAGAATTACACACACTAGAATGATGTGAATACATGAGTAATGGTGGGAGAGTGAACACCCACAGCCAGGCCCTCAACATCTACAAAAACTGGTACCAAGTCCTATTCCTGGGCACTTTCACAGGAAGAAAGTTCATTGTAAGCAACAATGTAAAAAAAAAAGCCCTTTAAAAAAATAAAAAAACCTCAGCAGAGACTTTAAGAAAACACCATGGGAGTATCGTTTCCCCGTTTCTTTAGCAGACGCTCACCCGTCACTTTTCAGGTATAATACCACTGATTGCATCCAGGCGAGGAACAACATGGAACGAGACGCTGCTCTCCTGCTCCGAATTCCCTATGAGCCTGGAGAGCCGCCAGAAATGCCCTGAATGCGGCCAGCAATCAGCTCCCGGGAACCTGCTGCTCCTGAATACCCGCACTGAGCACCTTCCCCACAGGGCTCCCGGCATGGCTGGTGCAGCCCTGCCCCTCAGAGAGCTGGCATTCTGTACAAATAACTGCTGGGAATACAGAGAGGCTGGCTCCACGCTGCGCTGGCCACAGGCTGGAGGATTTTCTCATTTCTTCCTTACACAGGTGCCCCAGCTGCTGGGGTTTTTTGTCCCCTCTCGTGTTTCTCACCTGATGGAGAACAGACACTTCTTTTCAAAATTCTGTAGTATAGAAAAGTAATCTGGAGCCTGATTTTGCACTAATTCACTAAGACACTTCTGATAATTTTGTCTTATGTATATTTATTAGGGGTTTTTTTCCTTCTAACATCATTAGATTTGTTTTGAACTCAAAGGTCAGTTCCTACACCAGTATAAATCAATGTAACTACATTGATTTCAAGGATTGCAGCATTTTTCATTAATTCCAATTGCCAGAGATAGTGTAGTTGTCTCTGAGGAAGAAGATAGATAGATAGATAGATAGATAGATAGATAGATATATTTATATATGCATTTAATTTAAATCACAAGGAAAAAAGAAACTTCTGTGAAGAATGTGATTCTGTAGCATGTCATTAACCATGCAATTAAGGCCTAGTGGTGTTAAGTGATCAATACAACAGAATTTCAGCCAGCCACCTCCAAAGATTTCTCTAAGTCCATCCCCTCTGCAGTTCCCATTCTATCTTCATAAAAAACAGCCCTGATCCTCGCACAGGAGACCCTACCATCTTTTTTTCTTACTAAGAAAAATGTGGTTTCTTTATTTGGTTGTACTCCATTAGCAGCCTAAAGGACACATCCCCCAGTAAAATAACCCAAGTGTTGGTCTTACTCATTTCAATTCAATCATTCCAAAATGAATTCCAATTGCTCATCTAATTATATTTCCCTGCTTTTATTGGTCTGCTTTTGAGAGGAGTAGTTGCCTGCGTTATTTGGGCTATAAATTAAATATATAAGGAGAGAGAGGAAGAGAATTAAAATGATGCAAAATGTTTCAGTGTTAAAGTGAGAAGTTTTGTCTTTAAAGATCAGCTCTGTAGTAAAGATGTATCCGTGGTTACACAGACATCTCTTCCCACTTTTCAGGGAGCTCCCAGTCTGTGCAGTTCTGTAGCTTCTCTTCCATGCATGCAAAAAGCAGCTTCGCATGGAACTGATAACTCTCTGCAGGGAAAGAGCAGCATTGCCTATAGCCAAAATATGTTTTATTAAAAACAGAATCTTCCTTGTCAGGTCACATCGCTCCTGCTGAACTTGAGGGACGCCAAACAAGGGTGCCAGGTTTGCCGCACGCTGATAGTGACATCCATGCCTGGTGCACAGATAAAGCAGCCAGAGCACCCGGCCGACGTCGTCCTCTGCAAACCAACATTTTCCCTCGGGTTTGTGTGATAAGAGGCATCGGTGCTGGTGGTTGAAAATCACTTAAGAGAATAAGGTGCTGCACTTGATAAGAGCAACCCTTCACGGGTCTGTGGGCTGGTGTGTGGTGGAGAAGAGGAAGTTCAGAGCCTCAGGAAATCTTTTAGGTACTTTTAAAATTGTTAAATGTAGCATATATGCACTTCCTCATTCCACACTGATCTGCCGCTGCAGGTCCTGGCTAAGGTTGGGACATCTCCCAGCACATCTCTGCCTGAACCTCCAGACATCTGGGTGAGGCAGACGGGCAGCAGGCACAGACCAAAGGAGTTTCTGAGCCTCGTATTTGAATGGAGGAAGTAAGGTAATGAGAAGGAAACCATTATATGGCCCTGAATTAATTAGCTCACAACACATGGCATTAAAGAATGTATTTCAGTGGCTTTGCAGCAACAGCCTGGAACAAGTCTCATCTTTGATTCCTCTGTCTCCATATTCAATCCCCCCAGCCCCTCTTTGCATCACGACCGTCCTGTGTCACCCACACCCTGCTGTGCCCAGGGGCCCCAGTGCGGCCCTGCCACGTGGCCTCTGCCACGACTGGAACGGTAACTACACAGCCTGAGGTTGACAAATCACTGAATTTCTCCCTGCCTCATGCAGTCCTCTACCTGCTGAAAACAGCAGTGGAATCATGAGATCTAACAAAAGACCAAGATAAGGGACCTCAGGCCTCCACAGGGCCTCAGGCCTCCACAGGGCCTCGGACTCCCTAGTTCAGAATATATTTTTCTTATTTATTTTTTCACCCGTGTCTAGATTTACATATAATTGACTTCACATCAGTTGGCACAGAGACAGTCCTATGTAAAAAGGCTTTTTGAATTCAAAGAATTAACTTTGCATAGGAAAAAATTTTTTTTATTATTCTGGTTTGCTCTGTTCAGGTCCACATTTTCAGCCCCTGAAGCTGATACACGTGAGTGACTCTGTCATCACAGCTCATTGAATTGGAGAACTGGACCCATCAGAAAGTTTGCTGCCTCCAATGCTTTCCCTAGAAAAATTGGACCATCCTTCTGGGAGTTCTGGGGAGAAAGACAACTATTGGATTAAAGTTGCACAAAGAATAGTCAACACTAATAGCCTGAATTGTTATTCATTTTTCCTTTAGTGCCTTTAACCTGAGGGCAATTAGAGCCATAATGTGGACATTAGCTATCACAACAGACATAAAGATCTCAGATTAGATGGATTTTACAGCAGGCCTCACACCAGTTCCTAAGAAAGGGCAGGCAGAGCAATTCTCCAGTGGTTCTGTCCCTGTGATCTAAACCGCTTTTCCCAGATCCCTGTGCTGGATGTTTAGCCCAACGTTTTTGGAAGTCTTCTGGCAACTTTTAAATCCTTACAGGTGCTATTATTGAGGTGTCAGTTGTCATGGAGAGCAGGATAATATTTCACGACATCAAAATACCCCATAATCATTTCAGAAGGTTGATGATATTGCTGCTAGGCATAGTCGAACTCTTCTTCACATCATTGCAGATTGAGGCTTTCCCTCTGCTCCACGCAGCCCAGATATAATCCCTTCTGATTAGAGCCTTTTCTCTTTGATGCTCTCCTTTGTCATCCCCTCACTGGGAAAATTGCTCTCTGTTGAATTACATGCTCCGTGCCGTTTGCATAGTTGTCTTTTTCAACCTGGAAGCAAAGCTGTCTGTGCCTGAGCAGCAATAGGATTCTGACTTCTAGTAAATCTTTGATTAATGAAGCTCAGGTAAACAGATTAGTCATTAACCTTTGCTTCTCATGATCAGATTACTTATTGATGTAGAGGGGCTGTGCTGCTTCCATGCTGCCAGGGATGGGAATCTTGCTTTCCTTCAGACTTCAAGAATCTTCCCACCATCTAAAAAGAACCCTTTTTAGGATGGGGATATTCGAGAGTTGCTTCCTATGCAGGGAGCCATCTATTTTGTATGGGATCTCACTGCAACCAGGGCACTTAAATGCAAATATTAATTGGTGCTGCCCACTAGTAGAGTGTGTTGTCCGTATCTCTGGTTCTATATTTCAGCTAGACAGCTGTCAGGGAGGGGAACTCAGCTGAGGCACAGAGGAAATATGCACAAAGTGAGACAAGTTTTTAAAAAATGGTACACTCAGAATCCATGACTGTGCAGGACAATTGCTTAAACCCTTGAGAAAGGCCAAATCCTTGGTCAGGAAATCATTGTATAAAGTCCATGTCTGTAGACAAATAGAAGGCTGCTTTAAATCCATTCAAAGCTGACTTAATTCTGGGCTCTTGATGTGCTGTACAGGTCTCCCAGGATGGGCAAAAGCAACCTATGAACTGAGGGCAACAAGAGAACCAGGGACAAGAAATCTTTTATCCCTGCCAGCTCTATCAGGTCTTTTTACATGTAGTCATGCTACCAATGGCCTCTGTGAAAGAAATGAATGATACTCCATCATCAGGTAAGGAGAGTTTCAGATTCAGACATTAGACAGAAAACTGGGCACTCCTTTGTGACCATCACTGTGGTGCTGCCCGCTTGGAAAGGGTTTGTACCCTCCCTGACCTCCGGACTCTCCCTACCAGTCTCCATGGGTGCAGAGATTCACCTACCAGAGGAATGGAGCTAGATCCAAAAAGGAGTCTTATTTTCATGACCTGCAAATTTAAATGTGGAAAGGTTATGTAGAACTAACGAGCAGAAGTGGTCTGTGCCTACCTGCAGCCTGCAAAAGCAGAGAGGGAATTCCAGTTACACACCAATCTAATTCATTGATCTCGAATACATTGGATTATATTTAAACCTGCCGACATTTACACCGCAGCCCTGAACACAGAGAAGTACAGTGAGAATAGACAGATAAAGCTTCATGTTTTCTAGCTGACCAACAGACTGAGCTTCATGTTTGCACTTCCAGTTTTGCATCATGTGAACCCCAGCCTTCAGTCCCATTTCCAGTCCCGGGATCCCCTGTGCACACAACTATTAGCAGATGGAAACTAGCAACCTGATCTGTGGGCCCAGTTGGGTAATCAAACATTTAATTACTAACAATTATCCATTAATGCTTATAAATTAGGTTGCCAAACTACTTCTACAGACTACAAATATTTGCATCTAGACTTGTCTGCAAAAATGGAAGATGCCTGTGAAAAGCTACACCACCATGTCCAATGCTGGCATTTTCATTCGGACTCTTCAGACTGACACAGAAAATGCAAATATTTGCTGCATTAGAAAGGTAGGAAAAATTAGGAAATTAGAAGCTGAAATTGAGGGAATAATGAGAATCAGGTCCTAAGTCAAATTCCAGGCTTGCTTGATTTCTCTCACATTAAGGGTCTTCTCAGCCCCTACCCTTCTCTCTTGCTTCTACCTCTGCAGTTGATTAAACATTTGCCTCCACCCTATGAATGTATATTGGTCCATAGGCCTTATTTTATTCTGAATTACTTCCTGATATTAATAACAATTTTTTATAACTTGTCATGCATCTAGGAATGTTGTTTATTAAAATAAAGTCTAACAACATGATTTCAGGTAACACTTCAGAGATGAACATGTGCTTTTCACCACCACTCCTAACTAGGAGAGACGGTAACCCTCTCCAGTAAGAACACACTGCATTGCTATGCAGAAAATGTAAACCAATTTTATAAAAGTGTTCCAGTTCCCATCCTGTGAAGTAAGTTTTGCTTTTTATAATTGCCTGCTTTCTACTGTCTGTTTTATTAAAGCAATGTGGTTATGATCTTGTCCACGTGACCTCTCCCTTTGCTCACAAGGGAAATGCTGGAGTGGTATTGCAAGCATTGGGACTTCAAGGCTACATTTAAATTAGTAAATTCAAACGTGTCTGGAAGCATTCCCAGGACTAGAACAAAACTGTTTATACAGTCAACTGCTAAGCTATTCTCTGGCATGAATTTGGCCCGTTCCAGCTCCTTCTTTCCCTGAATGGATTGTGATCATGGCAAGGCCAAGGAGCAGTGCACATGAAACTCCCACTTTTTGAGAGGATAAATGAGTTTGTTTGTATATAAGCTGTCCACCTGCTGGCCTCGGTGCTTATTCCTGTGTGCATTTTATTTACCTGATGAGGTAGAACCAAAGCACCTTGAACTCAGTACCCAGGCAAACAATTTTCTTTGGAAAATCACATTGATTTGAGGCAAATGTTGCACATGGCAGGGACCAAAATTAGCCACTATCATGCGCAGTAAAAGTTGATGCATATGCAAAATTAGGCTCCCAGTCACAATCTGGATAAGTATCAGTTGGATCTGAACGATGCAAAAGATGAGCACAATAAAGACAGAGTCCTCAGCTGAAAACTGATGTCTCTTGTTGCAGTATCAGGCTCAAATACTCTGCCAAAGAAATAGTGCCAGAGGAATTGCAGAAAGAAGAGGGTGTGACGGTTTAATGGGATTTTGGTAAAATATGATATATTTTTTTTAATTTGCCTGAGTGTTTTATTCTTTTTAAGTAACTCTGAAGGGATCATCTAATTCTATAGATAAGCCATGTATAGTCACCAGCCCCACATAAATTAATTGAAATGGCTGCTGAACACAACACTTGCTTTTACTGAGAATGCAAGAAGTTCTTCAAGGACTACATACTCTCTATCTCTTTTTCTACCTCCCCTGGGGTCTCTCTCCCCTCTTTTTCATCTTTTTTTCTCTTCCTTGATGCCCAAGATGGTTCCATTAGTCTTGCAAATATTAATTCCCAATGCAAACAGAATGTGTCAGGTACAGGAGGATGTAAATGGAAAATTAATTGAAGAGCAACGTGTAGGCTTGTGCTGTGCAGTGTCCTCAGCATGAATACTCAAACAGAAAACTGCCACTGACTTGCTGCCCCTCAAAAGCCCTTCCACACATGGAACACAAGGCTGGGCTGCTGGCACAGGAGGTGCACACGAGTTTTTTGAACAGTGCCTGATAATTGAGTCCTCTTTTGGGGGATTGTTGTTCCAGGTACACTGGTGCACAGCAGGGTTGGCTGCACAGCCAGGACAGAGCTCTTCCCCTTTCCTCGCTCAAGGCCTGACCCAACACTGCCCCAGGAGAGCCATGGGGCAAGGTTTTGTCATCCTCCTCTTTCCAAGGCAATCAGTCCCTCAGGAAAGGTCAGGCTGCCATCAGTTGCAAAGTTCCTGTTAACCCTCTCTGGTCAGAAGTGGTCAAAAACATCACTGACCGATGTTCAGAGCTGTGAGCAGGAGCTTTTGGAGCTTTTTGCCAATCTCTGCAATGCAAAGTACATAAAGCGATCAATGAATTTTACTGCTTTATCTGTTTCATAAATTGTCCTCAGATTATGACACCGTTCAAATCACTTGCTGCAGATGCTTTGTGAAAAAAGAAATTTCTTCAACACTTCATAGCAATTATTTGTAATCTATGTTATTTTGACTAGACCCTGTTGATGATATAGCGATTTTTTTTTTGGCTCATTGATTAGAAGAGTTTTAGATTTCTGAATTATTATATTTGGAGGTGAGAATTCAGAATTTGATTTTAGCTAATAGGCTTTCAATCCAGAAGAGATAATAGTTCATTCATTCCATGTCCTTGAACAGCACAAACCAGAGGTTTCAGGCAGTTTTTTCCTCCCATACTTTGATGTATGAGTACATTTAAGAAAGCTTTATCTCCTAGAAAATTATTCAGTCCTCCTTTCAAGCCATATAGAATTCTCCTGCTTTCAATAAAAACCCCAGATGTTCCCATGACTTCCCCCTCATTAAAATAATTTGCTACAGTATTCCTGGGAAACTAATAGAAGTAGTTGAGAATACAAGCAGAATTTGTAATGAATTTTCACACACTTTTTAAATATTTTCCTAGCAGAAGTTCCAAGCTTTGGGCTGTTGCTGCTCACTTTTATCCAGACTCATTATACCTGGTTTAGTGACATCAGCAGTCTAGACCCTTTCTCTGGTCAATGGAGGAAAGTAAACTATCCCAGGTGGGTTGCACTTTCCAAGGCTGCTCTCTCCTGACTAAAAGAGGAGGCTGGAAAAGCCAGCAGACCTTAAGTACCTCAACAAGATATTTAAATTTAGGTGGGAAATACCCTAGCTCTGCTTGCTCATCCTTAGGGCTGTTTCTTGGAGTGAAGGAATGCGGCACAAATCTGGAAACACCCAGGGAAATCTATTACCCATCTCCAGCAATCCTTACTGGTCTTTTCTGGTACCACTGAGATTTATTTTAAAGAATCCATCAGGGTCAAAACTGTTTCCACTCTTACTGAAATTATAACTTTCTTTCTCAGCCTTATCATCAGTATCCTGAGTCTTTTTTTGCTCACCAGGGGAAAAGCAATAGGTCAGATCTTTCACATGCTCAATATTAACTTTCTAAATCCTACTTTCTCTCAGGATTTACTCGACTAGGTAATTTCTATTTATTTTGGACACATTCTGGTATCATGTCTATAGAGATTTGTGGGGAAAGTACAGATGATACAAAGGATTTTGCTTTTTACTCTTAACCACCCCCTGATCACCACCAACAGCCTTTCTGTCTCCTTTCACATTTCCATTTTCTCTCTTCCCCTGTTTCTCTGCACTCAGCATCCTGCAAGCACTGCTGTACAGTCTTCCAGTAAATATCTCATTTAAAGAGTGAGGAAGCCTGAATTAAATAGGGCAGGGACTCTTGCTGGCCCAAGTTAATGGAGATGTCTTTTAGTGAGATGTCAGCTCTCGACAGTTCAGCTCTACCAGCGTCGTGACAAACCTTCCTCCCACATTATACAGTGTATGAACAATGATCCACTAGGAAGGTGTGTGATAGCCTTTGGATTGGGCTCATTTTTAGGTATTTTCTCATAATTCAGGGCACAGTTTATAACCTCATATAAGTGAATGAGAACAGCAAGTAGACCAAGTCCTGGAAGCAGGAGAGCTGTCAATGGCTCAAAGGCAGACAAGAAACCTCATCATCTTGGCCCAGTCTTGATAAATTAATAGTGCTCTATGCTGCAACCAGTGAAAAATATGGATGTGTCTACATGATAGCTATAGAAGGCCACCTGACAAATCTGGAATGTGAAATTATTCTAATTGATATAACTGGAGCCAGAATATGGGATAATGTTATCCAGTAGCCAGAAATTTCAGGATCATAATGGTGGTCCTCACCAATCTTCAGAGAAAAAGCACCTAACAGGGGATCATGTACTGGTAGAGATGCATTGCAATTAAAATGTTGGAGCTCTTAAAAATTAGCACTGCTCTTGACACTTCCAAAATTGTGCCACCTTGTACTCTGGAGCAATCATTAGGGTAATGAACAATTTCTTCTGG
Organism: Struthidea cinerea; assembly: GCA_013397865.1. Classification (NCBI taxonomy): domain Eukaryota; kingdom Metazoa; phylum Chordata; class Aves; order Passeriformes; family Corcoracidae; genus Struthidea; species Struthidea cinerea. The sequence goes on along the minus strand of VZTI01005237.1, from coordinate 923,961 downwards.
GTGGTATCTGCCACCACTCGGCAGTGCCATAAATGTGAACATTTCAGAAGTAACAAAACTTCCATCCTTGCTGGCAAAAAAAAAAAAAAAGGTTAATTAAACCCCAAGCTTTCTTTTCTGAAGCACACACTCCCAGAGCATCAGCACACCCAGAAAGTTGTGCTATAAATGCTTTTTTTGGTGCAGAAAACCATCTTGTGTTTTCACATATGCTTCCAACACGAGAAGTTTCCTCATTTTGACAAAATGTGTTCCCTGTATTTTTAGAGCTGGGTTAAAGCTCCGCTGCTGAGGAGAGGACACAGGGCAGTCACACAGCTGCTGCCAGCTACGCGACAGAGCAAATGTCAGAAGTGCTGGCGCTAATGGGGAAGCGACAGTGCCCTTTGCTTCCCTGCCCCTGCCCTCCACTTCTCCCTTCCTCCCTGGGCCTGACCTCCTGCGCCAGGAAACCTACCCCTGGTTTGCAGATTGTTCTGTTGTTATCCTGCCCAAAAACAAACAAACAAACAAACAAACAAACAAACAAGCAAACAGCGACTCATCTGTGCAGAGAAGATAGCATTAACATATAACCACGGGGATGAGAAAAACCAGTGAGAGGGCAAACACGGCCAAGAACATGTTTGCAGTGTGTTCAGGATGGATTGCCCAACACTGAGGGAAGCAAAACACAAAAGTTACACTTCCGCCAGACAACATGAGTGGCTTGTCACCAAAAAAAACAGGTTTAAAGGCTACACTTGTCTTCCCTCACGCACCCCTCTCTCTTCTGCTTACTGCTTTCCTCTTGTCGAATAAATAGGTTGTGATTAAATCTTCCTAAATAGGAAAGAAATGCTACATCTATAAGTTTCTCAAAAAAAGTAAAGATATGTCAGATGAAGAATGAGGCTGGCTTTGTTTGCAGAGGATAAGGAAGAGCTTCCCAAGCCACACAGAGGTGATCACAGTTCACAGCCCACCATACGAGGTGGGATGGCTCACACCTGGAAGTGCTGGCTCACACTGCACTGAGCCCCGAGCAAGTATTGCCTGGTATCTTCCTCATCAGGGGCCGTCCGAGAAGCAGGACTAACCCACACCAACATCCATTACTGAATTCCTGAAAAGAGTGGGTTAATGGTTCACAAAAATCAATAAAAGATTGCTGTGATGGGAGAGCCATCCTGGAATGACAGAGTGGTTTTTCCTGCCAGCAATACTCTCACATTTACTGAGAGAGCAGAAGCTGTGATATCTAATTCTGGCTTAAAGTCTCTCAAAGTCTGGTGTTCTCCACCTCCCCTGCTAGTGACCAAGCAGTTTCTTTTCTATCGAGGCTGGAGTTGATGGTGATGTTAAAACAAACAGCCAGGACTGTCCCTGTGCCCCAGGCACACGCAATGGTGAGCACAGCAGGGTTCATGTGCCCTGCCTGAATTTGCTCAGCGTTACCACCCAGCAACAGCCCATGCAGCTGATTGCTGCAGAGTGTTCTGGATGTTGAAACACACACTGCCTCTTAGGGCTTCCCCCTCGCATGATCTGTCTTTTCACTCCTCTTCTTTTCCTGCCTGTTTATTTATTTATCTTTTTTTTATTATTTATTTTTCAGTAATCTCACTAGACTATGCGGGGGCCAGTACTCTTTAGATCTAATAAAAAGGCTGCAGACATGGTTTATGTCCTCACTTCCCATTTCAGACTTCTTCAGGAGACAATTTTTTAAGACTGTCAGAAGTGTCCCACAGGTGACCAGGGTTCACAGCCCCCTGAGATGGTCACTCAGTCATTCAGGAGCTGTAGGGAAAAGAACATTATGGATAAGAAAACAGGATTAAGACCTGGCATTTCTGCTTGAAGCTTGACCAAGCAACTTGGAACACGCTGACAAATGCTCTTGGTGCACCTCCACAGGATCAGCCACATCTCCAGCCCAGCCCTTGGCTCCAGTGGACAGAGAGCTTCACTGGGGACAACAATAGTGGAAACAACATCACGTCCTATTAACAGCACATATGCAAATACACACTTTTGGCTGTATTGTTTTGTTGGGCTGCTTTTACCATAGATCTAATCTCTTCACTTTTGGCATTGAAAATGTGTTTTAATTAACCCACTAGCAAAACATTAGCCTGGGATGGTCTGATCATTTTTAAGTTTATTTTCCTGAATGAAAACAATGCTGGCCAAATTTACTGTACACTGTCACCTTAATTACCTGTCTTAGACAATCCCTTTCACACTCACTTGCAGTTTATCACAGTATAACACAAAAACTCTTCCTCTAAAAAAAACTTTAAATGCTTCTGAGATTCAAACTGTAGATTGCTTGTGCAGCTATAATCTTAAAAAACATCTGCTACATTTGTGTGGTAAAGGAAGTCTCTTTAGAATACAGCCTTTGATTTCTATAAAAGACAAATCAGGCCACATGTTTTTGTTTTGAATGCTTCTCATCACAAGAGGAAATTTTCTGCAGCTTGGAATTTTGAAGGCATGAAAAATGTATTTATTTTTTTAAACAAAGAGCGCACATAAGAACATCAACAAAACTCCTCGGAAGTGTTAAAAACCATTCCTCTATCATCTTTAAAGAAACACTAACGACTGCCTGACCCACATTTTGATCTACCTCTCTGTCTTAAATTTATCTGGGTCATATCATGTGTGATCCAAACATATAACTCCCATTGACATCTCAGACCTTAGGAGGTTCAGCTCTGGAGCTGCTAATAGCCCAGACAAGCAGCAGATTAGGAGGTTTCACTGGGCTTTTTCCATTTGTCTCTCAAAGTGAGTGTGCTGATAGCAGTGGATTGACAAACTGGCTTTGACACCAGTGTGCATTGAAGGTAGGAATCGATGGTGCCTTGTGGCTGAGTGAGTCCAGAACAGATCTTTTTTGCCTCATTCTGAACCATCTATTTTTTAAGAAAGTATGAAAAAATAAAAGCTTCTGGCTTTTCATAGGGAACCCATTGTTTTAGATTTTAAAACTGGTTTGTTGCTGCCCGTTTCTTCCGCCTACATCTCCTCTCTCTTCTTCACATGGATACTAGAGATGCCTACACCGAGCTTTTTCAAAACACGCCTGTAGAGGATCATCTTTCACACTTATCAACCACCCAAATGCTTCATACTACCACTCTCTTCTCTGCTTCTTTCTCCCGGTGAGAAGCTTTGAGCCACTTCTCCAGCCACTTCAAACCAAGGGTCAAGTCCTGCCTAACATGGGCTCCTAACCCTGGGTGTAGAATCACATGGTTCCATTCTCCCTTTTCCAGGGTAAAAGGAGTTCACAGGTCCCTGCTGCAAGCCCAGGGCAGGAGGGGAGCAGCAGGGATGTGATGCAGGAGCACAGCTCAGCCAGTTACATCAGTGGATGTTACATCCAGAGTGGTGCAGCTGTAGAACACAATGTCTATTGTCCCAGCAGACGAATCAAATGCACAGTCAGTATCTCCCCTTTGATAAGCTTCTCATTACCAAGATTATTTTCATTTTTGCATGCTAGGAATAGCCTTTTGCCATGATTTGAAATGCAAAATCTACAGTTCTGCATAGCTAAGACACTGATACAGAAAACAATTATGATTAAATTTTAAAAACTCAGATCACCAACCCTACAGCAAATCCCTTACAGTTTTGCAGGCCTGTCAAGCAGGTAGGGCTAAAGAGTGTCCTGCTGATAGCAGCTGTGACCTGAAGCACATCCTTTTAAGTGATAACTGCTGTCAAAGTGGGGAAACAAGTAATGAGAGCAGAAAGACATTTCAGTTGTAGCAGCTTGGATAGCTCTCATATAATTTGTATTTTCATTCACAGGAAATACTTCATTAGCCGTCAATTATTTTTGGTTTGTGGAGGGATTTTTTTTCAGTTCATTCATTTTTCTTGTAGTCAGTCACTCATTCCATGTTTTAATGCTAAAGAGGTATCAAAATCCATCTATTTATACCTTAGGTGCTGCCCAGAGCTCACTGAAGTCAATATAGAGGTACCAGTTAGTTTAAGGTCCACTTGTTTGTGACGCTGCTTTTCCTGCTAAGCTTCTAATCAAATTCAGCTTTACTGCTCTGTGAAAAAGAGGATCCTTCTTAAAGGATAGTAGACTTTGTTTCACCTGAAGATTTACTACGAGTGGGAATAACCTTTCTTTTGCATGTGGGATGGAGAAAGTCCATGGAGATAAATTTGGAAAGGTGGCAGGTCTCTGTCATTGATCATTCATGGCTCTAACAGAGGTATCAGGCCTTAGGCAGAGCGGACAATGGATCAGAGCTCTCCCTGAGCTCCCACCACCCAATCTTCCCTGTAGAAATCCCTTACCCAGCCAACAAACCAAGTTCCTTCACTCTGTGTCCCCGTGCATATATAAGACAGAGCGCAGTGCAAATGCACGTTGGAGTCTGCTCTAAATGCTGGCAGATGTTTTTCATCACAGCAAAGGAGCCTCTTGTGCAATTAGCGAGACAGAGCTTTTAAAAAAATTTTTTTTGCACGGAATAACTGTGTATTTACATAGTTGTGAAATTACTTTTCTGATAGAGAATCAGATTTGCAAAACATTCGGGTTTTTTTTCTGTAATCATATCTTCCCCTTGCTCAGAGATGCAGCATTCCTTGTAAATAACTGTCTCCTCTCCTTAGTACCCTCATCTGTATCACGCATGGAAAAGAGATCCCGGGCTAGCTGTCACTGAAGCATTTGTCCAAAGCCTAGAGGAATGCACGGAAGAGCTCCCAGAGGATTCAGTGGGGTTTGGACCGGGTACTGAGCTCTGGGTGCACTGAGTAACCAACCCGCTGCACCCTGCCAGGTTTCAGCTTTGATTAATGAATGTGCAACTCTTTGTAGAAATGATTCACAAAGCCTTTCAAGTGCACCAGAGCTCATTTTTGGCCAAAGTTTTCACTGTTTCATGTGATTTCTGTAGAAGCATACTGAGGAGCTGGGGCCTTGCTTGAAGCAGTACTTACTCAGGTGTACTCTGAGCTCACAACTAAAAGTGTGATCAGAGGGGAAGCTGAGTCCTGAGCTCACTCCTCAGCTGAACTTGAATGGCACAACTCCCTGATTTTCTGGTGTTTTCTACTCCTTGTCAGTCTGTTCAGAAATTCAAGCAATTCAAGAAAGTCCAAGCATGCATTTCAATTTTATTTAACATCAGCTACGTTAAAACACAGCAGTCAGGATTCTGATTTGCTATGAATCTAGACCCGTTCTAAAAATTCTGACCAGATTTGGGGGAAAGTCAGACACAGATTCACATAATACCATTGCAGCTAGATTTTCTGCTCTTCTTTACAGCTATGGCACTGAGTTCTAATATATTTAGCCTTCTTTAATATAAAAAATTTTTTTTGTCAACTATAAAGCAAGTGCGGGTGAGGGGTTGGTGATGGTCACTGCAGGATTAAAAAGAGGGAGAAATGCTTCTGCAGTGCCTCACATTGGATGGAGTGCTGACCTTTGTCTCCTGCATCCAGGGATCGAGAGGACAGGAGCAGCTCTTTTCCAAAGAGCTCCGGTCCCAGCAGTTCCCATTATAACTCCATGACTCAGCACCTAACGTGATCTCTGCCCCTGACACAAGCAGGGTGAAGAAAAAAGAAATACCCAATCACCCTTGGAGCGACGTGTCTTGCTGACAGTTAATTTGCCAACAGCACTCTCTGGCTTTGTATATTAATTAAGCAGCGAATTAATTCATTAATGTTGCCGACACAGAGAGCAGAACATACCTTCATTTCATAATGCCTAATCCCATTATCAACAAGCTAAATTCTGCCCCCAGCTCACCTACACGATGGCACTGCTGACTCCAACAGATGCCACAAGGAAACGTCTGGGGGCAGTTTTTGGCCTGACTTGTTTCATTGTGCTACAGACAGCCATGAGGCATTTTCATTCCTCTAAGTAAATTTTCCTTCAGAAGCTTGGCAAAGTAAAACCTCAGACACTTTTGGGCTCTTTGCCCAACTTGAGAACAAGGGGCACAAAAAAAGGTTCATTTTTCTCACCAGCTACCAATTTGATTGACATGGAGGGCTGGTCCTATTAAGCTGAGATCTGGCCTGGGTTCAATGTGTTTGGAAGCCTAGTTACAAACGCATTAAAACAACTTTAACAGAGATTTTGTCAACCTATCAAAGACAAATCAAGAGTGATTTCCCTGATGCCTCTGCTGAATTGGGTAAATTTCATTTATTGACTTCAAGCACTGCGTGCTGGTAATTTTTTTCTCTGTCTTTTTCTCCAGAGGAATTTGACATGATCAGATCTACTCTGATGTTCCATAATCACATTTTCTTTCCCCTTCCTCTCTCCTCCTTTGCAGGGTGCTTTGAGTCTTGCTACCAGGTATAGAAGGTGTGTATGTCAGAGAGAAGAGATGGGCCAAATTCAGAAGTGTGCTTAATCAAAACTAACTCAGTAGAGCCTCCTTTAACCTGGCCTGCCCTGCACTTTCTTTGGCTTCTATCACATAGAGGCCCTTGGAATGGCATCTACAGGACTGCTCAGGTTAAAAAAAAAGCCATTAAGAACAGCTTTTATGGGATGTGGAATGAACTAAACCCCTTCAGCTTGATGCACTGGAAGTTCACGGATTGGAGGAGGAAAAGCATGCTAATTTAACTACAGCATGAAAGAGTGAATGTGTGTTGGTATAAATGTCACTTTCAGGCCATAAAAAACACCTGGAGGAAATTTCCCTTTGGGGGAAAATGGACCTTTTGGAGCTGGGACACTAGATTTCAGTGCATGTGGAATAAATCTGAGCAGGACCATCTGAAAGATTCCCGGTTGTACCAGAAAGATCAGCCTCGTCTGGGTCCAGACTTTTCATTTTATGTCATGCTAATTTTTGGTTTGTGTAACACACACTTCTCACAGATAACCAGTGATACTTGTCCCCTGACCCTGAGGAAAGGCAGAGAGACTGGCACAGGGGCTGCCACATTCCCATTTCAGGGGACAAACTGCACGAAGATTGTACCAGCGTCCTCAACCAGTTTGCATGGGTGAAGCTCGGTGTGACTGACACAGCTTGACACATTCCTCGGAGTGTGCAGCCGCATTTGCAAGGATTTGGGATGAAACCCACAGGGGCCTCAGTGGTTTCAGCTCTGCAGTGGCACTGGTCCCAGTGCAGACCACAGCGTGCAGCCGAGCCCTGACAGACACTCGGTGCCACACAGCCAGCATGTGTTTAAAGCCACCAGCAGTGCCTTGCAATGATCGTAAGAGCAGAAAGAGCGAGCTCCTGCCATGCAGAGCCTTCCCAGCTCCTCTGCACGTGCAGAGCTGGCCTGGGGCTCGTTAGCAGGAAAATCACAGCATGGCAGGAGCCGGGGCCAACAGGTTCGAGTGCCCAGAGGCACCCCAGGGTGCGCACGGGTGTTGTCCTCGCTGCCGCTCTTTGTCACCAGCCCTGAGGATCAGTCAACCAGAATGTGGTGCTGCCTCGGATGTGCTGAAAGAGCCTCCTCGGGAATGCACCTCCCTCAGCCTCAGCCCGGGGGCTGCGGGAGCCGTGGGCAGCCAGGCACCGACTGCTCGGAGCAAGCCTGGCACACACATCCTTTGTTCTCTCCCCCTTCCTGGAGGAGAAAACCAAAGCTAAGCAAGATTTAAGTGATGTGCTCAAAGTCAGACCGTGATTCAGTGATCAGCTGAGAAGGCAGACGTGCTGTGCTAGCCACTATTCCCGTTTCTCCCAAGTTAATGTGGATGGATTTATTCAGCGCATATTTATTTCGTGGGTGTCTTTTTCATGACATTTCCTCAATTTCTTGACTTACAGTTTTCATTATTGTGAAATTTGATTACAGAACCAGGCAAAATCGCAGAGCAAGGCATGTTTCCACCATGCAATTTCACTCCGAGCTAGCCCCATCTCAGCCTGAGGATTGCATGGAGAGAGGATCGATTCTGAGTTTGCCAACTGACAGACTCATGAGAAATATTCTGATCTTGGTTGGATCCCACCGAGAATATTTCATATGTTTAAAGGCCTGCTAAGTTTTTTTTCTCCTGTTTACCTGCTTTTCCACATAGTGAAATAGCTTGGGAATGAGGGAGTACTGCTTCTGGATCCTCGACAATGTGAGCTGCTTTGTCCTTTGCTTTCTGTTTCTTCCTCTGTACATGCTCGCACAGATATTCCCTGATCAGAGCAGGGCATGCAGGATACAGAGATTCTCACAGTGTCAAAATGTAGCATGCTGGCCTGGAGCTACTCTTCAATTTTTCACATTTATGTGACACTATAAAAGTAAGTAAGAGCCATGATTTTATCTTGTGCCCTAGCAGCTAGAATTTACATAAACTTAGAGAGGTCTTGAAATCACAATGCAAAGTGAAGTATTGTGTATCATTAAAATAAATCACTGTCACAGAAGCCTAAAACTCAACTAAAAGCTCTCCTTCTAGAATCAGTCTGTCTGGTCATACAGCACAGCCAGCAAAGAGTTTTGCACTCAGCATTCTGTAGTTCGTATAAGTTACATCAATCTCTATTTTTATTCTACAATTTCATATTTAATATCATAGAGTTACCTCCCTTAACTTCGTTTAATTTGGCTTTATGTTTGTTTATTTTCTTTGCCGTGTCATTTTTTCCTCTTGTTGTTAGTTTTGTTTGGCACTTGTATAATCACACTTTGGAAACATTAACTAATTAACCTTCTTAATACTCCTGGGAGGTACTGCAGACTACGTCAGCCTTACCCTGCCTCCCACTTCATGATGAAATAAGCAGGAATTGTCTGATTTGCATAAGGATGAAAAGAAATTTGGCTGAGCCAAGTCTCAAATCCTAGCTGGGATTTTTCCCTTTCCTTTTGTGCTGGGACTACTTCACAACTGCTTGTTGGATCAGATTAAGCAGGAATGGCAAACTAAGTGGTTGTACCCCCTTCCCTGAGCTCCCTGTCACTGGTACAGGCATTTGGGGCACCCCCAAGCCAAACAGGGAGTGTTCCCATCCCACCCAACAGCATCATCACCAGCACACAAAGAACAAAAGCTAACGCTCGTACGGCTGATCTCTTTGGCACCACTGGTAGTGCCTAAAGAAACAAATGAAAGCAAGACATTTTCTGGTGGATACTATGCAAACCTCTATGAAAAATGTTCCTCAACAGCCCACAAACTCCTCTATATATGCACCTTCTGGCTGAGTGTTGAACCCACTACCCTCTGTTAGAGATCTGCTGTAGAATCATAGAATCATTTAGGATGGAAAAGCCCTCTAAGGTCATCAAGTCCAGCCATCAACGCAGCACTGCCAAGCCTGTGAACACTGAAAAGTGTTAGCAGAGAAATTTTCCAGCTTTCTGCAGCCCTCTGTGAGAGCTCTGTTTCTCACAGAAACTATGAAAAACAGTGCTACGATTTTGTAAGCAGAACTTTCTCTATCTTGCACTGCAGTTGTTGTGTGGTATTGTTATGATATTGTCTGGGAAAATATTCTGAAATGTTTTAGCCAACCGGTACGGGAGGCGGATGGTCAGTGACCAATGACCTGATGCCATGCTGGCGACCCAAGTTATATAAACTGATTTATAATTAAATAAATGGGTCATTACTGCTCCTGAACGTGTGTGTTGTTCCTCGCCACTTGTCACAGCAACACCAAGCCCACCACTCAGCCAGAGACTGCACTGGAAAAACAGCCTCTCCAGAGGATGGCTGGAAGGGTAATTACCTTTGTAACTTTATACCTGGCATATGCAATAGATAGGCTAATATTATCAGAGGGAGGAGTAGAAATAGGGTTGGGTAAATCAACTCAATCACAGGGATGAAGGCTACCCCAGGAAGCTGACTCCCAGGAAGCTTAATGGCAGGAATATGCCTCAGGAAGGAGGAGGGCTGGTTTGTGCAACAGAGAGTGGGAGAGGCAGTGGGAAGAGCAAACCCAGTGGAGCCCTCTGATGCTTCAGGCACCCTGAGCCTTGCCCTGGGGCTGTGTGGCTCAGAGCAGTGGTGTGATGCAGGAGCAGGAGGTCCAAGCACGGCGTGGAAGGCTGGAGTGGGAAGTCCTCTGTAGAAACCCAGCCCGTGTGGAGGGCCTGTTCAGCCCCACGAGAGGGAGAAGGCTCCGCACAGCCACACCCCACGCACCTGGGCAGCCCTGCACTTCCAACCAGGCTACTTCCACTGCAGGTTTTGCTCCTTGGGATGAATAGGAATCTTTTGCAAATTCTTCCAGTGAACTTGTATCTGAACACGCCTAAACATTTCAGCAGCACCCCTTAGCTGCCAAGGGCTTGATGATTCTCCTCCATTCACCGCTGTGCTCATGGTATTACAAACCAGTCAGGGAGACACACGAGTGCCCATCGCACTGCAGCACTGGGACAGGTTCCCACAGAGGGCTCTGACTGGATAGCCAAAACCACAACAGCTGTGAGGAGCAACAGCACGGACTCAGTGTGCTTCTCCACTCTGGTGGACTGGACAGCCATGCCTATCCAGCAGTGAACCACAGCAATAACCCAGTGCACGCTGGAGCATCCCTCCCCGTGTGCCAGCACACACTTTAAATGTTCCTGAGTGTTGGGATTTCGTGACAGGATTGCAGTGCTGCCCCTTCACTGCTGTGACACCACTGCCAGGTCTGAGCACACCCCAGCTCCTCACACCAGAGCCATTTCTGTTTGTGAAGATTGTAACCAGGCCATTCTCTGTGTCTGTCTTTTCCAAAGAGGAGGAAGGTGAACAGAGGATCACAGGGGAGAAAAAGGGGCTTGATGCAATCCACACATGTATAAGCAGAATACACAGCTGTATAATGGAAAAGCACAGTTTGAAATGTTTGTGAAACAGACCAGTGGTGGGCTGAAATGTCAGCACTTCTCTCCTTTTTATGTGGTAGGAGAATAAGATTAAATTCCCCTTAAATGCCGTAGTGGCTTCTGCCTTATTAGAATCATCTCTCATAACATTTTTAGAGTATTGTGTGGAATCCACTTAAACGAATCCCCATGAAATGAAGAGTGCTGTTAGAATAATCTGGCTCTTGTGCAGTGGGCTCTGCCTTGCACAGCAAGACTTGGCTGGGTGCTTGAGAGGGAGAGCAGGCACCAGCTTCCCAGCTATTCATATTTAAGTATCTCAAAAGGCACCAAGACACTTGCAACAATATTGTATCACACTGCTATTTGAGCAAGGAGAGGAGAGCTTTGAATAATTAAAATCAATTAAAAGGCTAAAGGATAGGGATTCTTCTTGTCTTCAGAGAACTCTTTACAGCAGTAGGTAAATGTTTTCTTGCCTTACCCAATAATTATCTCTCTCAAACACACCTACCCACACACAGATTTGTGCAGCCACAGACTCTCCTGGTTTCGATTTTGGAAGATCTCAAGGTCGGTTATGCGAGCGCTGACACCGACGGCCGGAGCTCTCACACAGCCCAGGTGGGGGTTCCTGAGGAAAGGAGCTCCAGCTGCCACAACCCGGACCCTGCTGAAGACCAAAATCTGCTCTCGCAAGTCTGTGCATTCAAATCCTTCTGGAGATATGTAGCTGCTAGCAGAGCTGGGCTCAAAGTGCCAAAAAAAAAAAAAAATTCTTATGTCTTAGATGAACACCAAGTGACAGAGCCGTGTGTGTGTCTGGTTTCAATTCACGGGCTGGGAGCAGTGTGGTGCAGGAGCACTTTCATCTCGCCAGGCTGGAGTTCAGGAGATTAACGTCTATTATCTTGGGAAAAAAGAAATAAAATCACAACTAGACCCTTGATCTGCACCATCAGCTGATGTCTTCTCTGACTCAGGGCATCTCCACCTGAACGCCCACGGACATCAGTGGTTCCTGGTAGTGATGCAGCTCTGTGAAGCAACTGTGGATTGCATTACCTGCTGATGAGGTGGCACTCCAAGCAGTGATGCAAACAGCATGAGCCCTGAGATGCTTTCTGCCTCTCCATCGCCCTTGGCATGCTCCTCTCCCTGCCACGTCCCTCTGCCTCTCCTGAGAGCCCCAAGCATTTGGCTTTCTCCACTGCCTTATTCAAACAGCCCCATCACTTCCCATAGCATGAAATCCCTGTAACAGAAAGGAATGAATTGCTGGCTGACACATGCCCTGCGATAAAATAGCAGCTTGTGAATAAATACATAAAGAAGCCTTTGGGTCTGGGTTGGCTTCGGACTAGATCAGTTTATTTCTGCTGTGATTTGGGGAGTACAAATATCTTTACATTAGCAAACAGCACATGACAGGGTTTGTATCCCAGCAAGGAATGTGTGTGGCTTTGGGAAAGGCCAGCTCCTACCTTGGCACTGCCCTAGGGGGAAGAACACTCCTGTATGGTAATACTTACTCCCCAGAAAATTATTATGAGTTTAAAAGTTAACTTCGCCTTTGATAGCCCTTATTCCACATCAGAACCTTCCTGCCTCCTTCCCCACTTCACTGACTAAATGTATTAATTGAAATTATGGAAATAATCTTGAAAAATACAGTGAACAAAATGACATCTTTGCTTTTGGGCAACAATGTTTAAAATTTCAGTTTTTCTGTGGTTTTCACAGGAAAAAAAAATTCAGTTTGCCAGTTTATTTTTTTTTCTGCCAGCTGAAATCATAGACATTTGAAAATGTAGATAACGAGAGAGAGAAAAGCACCAGAGCGTGTTCCATGTGACCTGTTCTGTGGAATGGGGAAGCTCCTGTGCTGCCCAGTGGGTGCCAGTGCTGGTCACTGAGGGAAGGAGGGAACCACGCAGGTGACAGGAGGATTCAGGTTTAGACTCAAAGGGCTGGAAACAAGTCCATCCACTTCTGCCTGTGAGCTTGGCAAAAGCTGGGTTTCTGTGCAGGGCACTGAGAGCCAACGGCTGAGAAGACTTGGTATAAAGCAACTTAAAAACATTGGCAAAAACCTTTCCCCCATCTCTGTTTAAGAACACCCCTCAGCACCTGATCCAGAATTTTCTTGTGCATTCTTGGTTGCTTTAGGAAAGCATGTGCACTCTTTTTTCCCAGATATTTTTAGCTGAGCTCCCTCAAGGAAGCCCGGACGACGCCGTGTACCTCCTCTGGAGGTTCCTGGACAGCAGCAGCGTGGAGCGGTTCTCTGTGGTTCAGATGTGTTTCAAACACGGGTCAATTGCCAGGGATTCATTAAGTGAACAACATGTGAATGTAACCACATATAGAGCTGCTTCCATCCACGGAGCGCCCAGCGCCTCTGCACGAAAGCAGATGTTATGGAAACAGCCCAAGTCAAATAAGCAAGGGAAGATTACCTCCATAATGAGCTAAAAATTAGTTCTGCACCCTCCTGAAGGGATCGAAAAAGAAAAAGGAAAAAAAAAACCAAACCAAAACAAAACAAAAACCCCTCCACTTGTTTTCCTAAAATAAACAGTGCAAGTGGCACAGACACACAGGCAGGTATCAGCAGGTGTAAAGCATTTTCTTTCTCAGTATCCCACACACAGAGATTTTAAAGATAAATTCAGACTCAAGACCAAATATACCCATGTGAATCTAAATGGATATAAATTACTTCTTCCAGCATAAAAAGCATACCAAATAAAAAAGCCTCTGAATTTATTTGCTTCTTAGACCCTGATTTATTATCTGGCTACAAGGAAGTGCTGTCATCACTGACATGTTTAGACAGATTAACACAAACTGATTATAGTCTATAAAATTATTAAGTTTGAAATACCTTTATTTTGCTTATTTTTTACTAAAAAGTATCTTTGACATATGCATAGCACCCGGTGTTTGTTATCCTTTGCCTACACAGGGTATTCCCTCCACTTTTAATACAGAAATATTAAACACACACTTTTTCTCCTACCTCTGCCTTAAAATACTTCTTCCCCCATCACCGCACATCACTGTCCAACAGCTGTGTGCTCTCAGTGCAGGTGAAGGAAAAGGTCTGGCCATGGTGGCAATCAGCATTCTAATTGATAATTCCTTGCTCAAAATTTATCTGGAACCGATGTTGCTCTCATCATCATCATCATCATCATCATCATCATCGCTCCAGATCTGAGCACAGGCTGTCCTTTTTTGCAGTGGGGAAAATGAAGGGGATTATTGGGAAGAGGAGGCACTGAAATGCGAATCAGTGCTACTGGGCAAGAAGCCTGGGGAGTTTCCCCATTTTCTTCCAATTTTCTATCCCTTCTGAGCTTACTCATAAGGTACAAGAAGAGAAATTTTAAAGGGAAGTCACTTCCTGGTTATTCTCTGCCCACACAGACATATTATACCTCTCACCACCCCTTGCTCCCCAGTGCTCCATCCAAGAAATAAGGGAGGGGAAAACAGGGAAGGAGAGCAATGTAACTAGTTTCAAAGAAAAAGTTTTTTCCTCATCAGCAGAGCTGAAAGGCTTTGAAAAAGCCTCTCTCTCTGCGCAACACGAGCAGCAACACACACTTCTTTCTCTTCCCTTCTCTTTCTCCCAGGAGGAGGGAAGTTAAGAACCTGAGAGATTTTTTTATAGTTCTTCATTACTTCAAAATGAGCACTTTAATTCAAATTTCAGCACAGTTTTGCTCTTTTTTTTTTTTTTTTTTTTTTTTTTTTGTGTGCATTGTCAAAAATCAAAACTATGGGAACACCTATCTGTTAAATGGTGAAATTGAGGAAAAAGAAGGGTGCCAGTGCAACCAAACACATCCCTTTTTTTGCTGGAGAGAGAGTGTGTGAAAATCACTCATCTCTTCTAGAACATAAAACAAAGAAACATTATTTATTTCTTTTATTTCTGTTCAGAGGGGCAGAAATTGTTCAGAGGAACCTCTGCACCATGAGAGGATGCTTTGTGTCACCCAAGTTGCCAATGAAGATGTTATTTCAAAATCAAGGGATTTATCAGGGTAGGAAAATATAAAAAATCAGAAACCTTTCCAAAGGGAGTTTCATTCTCCAGATTCTATCAGAAGTGTTTCTGTATGGTAGAAGTAGGTTTTCCATAAATACTCTCTAATCTTTTTTTTTTTTTTTTCTTTAAGAGTGTTTATANGGGTGTTTTTTTTTTTTTTTTTTTTTTTTTGTAAATGAGCCATTGAATGAAAGGACTACTTTATCCATTTTTTGTCTAAACATTTTTGGGGGTGGAGTGATCATTAAAATATACTGATACATGAGTCCTTGCAGTTTGCAATTTGGCTTACATTGAGTAATAGTTATTTGTCTGAGTTAAATTAATGTTGATGGATTTCTTTCATATTTCTTCCTCACTCTGAATAAGATTTACTGAATGTAGCTTTTAAATGTCATTACATATGTGGCGTTAATTCACATCTGCATTTTTGTGCTGGGAGGGGTAACCTATTTTCTGCTTCCACTCTCGGTTGCTGGGCTCACATGTTTCAGGGGCTAGTTCTGCCATTCACTACTTTCAAAGAGCCCTGATTGGCTTCAGTGGGAGTTAAAAGCACTTCAGGGCTTTAAGAAAGAGGTCTGATCAGTTTTTAAAGTGTTCAAAGCTGAATGGATTTAACTATTATCCGTGAGTTTTCAGAAGTTTCTTTCAGCGACAATATGATCCTCGGTGCACTTAGTGTGATTTTTTTTAAAAAAGGATTTGGTATATTGTGGCAATAACTGCAGAGCAAATGCTGCCTACAAGGAGTCAAAATCAGTTGTTCATCCAGCAGAAAGTCTCAGTCCATGGATGTGATGTGGGAAGGCTCGGCTGGGAGACCTCGGCACAGCCAGGAATGTTGGCTTGTGGCAGGCTGGGACCTGGAGCCCTGACAACGCTGAATAAAACCTGTGACAAATTTATGTCATCTGCTCAAACCACAAATTGCCCTGGGGACCACCCTGGTCCATCGAGGCTGCTGCGCTGTACCCCTTCAGCCCTTGCCCTCGCCATTCCATGAGTGCTGCTCCAGCCTGGTTTTGCTGGGCCTCCGCAGAGGATCAGACACCTGCTGACATAGGTCTGGCTGGAGGATCTGTATCTGTCCCCTGGAAACAGACAAAATGACTGAAAAATACAAAGGCTGCTTGACAAAGCACCTTAGAGTTGGGGTTTTGAGGTCTGGTGAGCACATTCCTCCACGTTCCCACATTGCCTGCGTGATCCATCCCAGCAGTTAAACATAAGCACTTCTCCGAGCTTAAGCACCTGCATAAGGCCTGGCATATGGCGAAGTGCTCGACTGAAATGGGGCAACCGTGGAAGGAACAGCCCTTGGAGTCCAAAACTTAGCTAATGGAAATTGGAATGGCGCCACTGATTACAGGGGACTATCCTAATTAGCGCCAAGCAGAGAGACGGAGCTTTATGAAGCATAAAACACAGCGCTGCAGAACGTCCCAGCAGAACTCAGCAGCCCTAACTCTGACCTTTAAAATCATATTAGTTTGGTAAGCTCAGTTGCAATGGCAAAGTGCTCTTGAAGGGATACAGTGAATACTGAGGCTCACGAGAGTGTTTATATAAAATACATATATCTATCAAAGTGACAGCTGACTATTAGTTAATCCTTGATAATCGTGTTTCCTTGAGAATATTATGGAATGTCTGGTTTGACGAAAAAAACCCCACATAACCACGTTGATTTGTGGCAGAATTATGCATGCGTATGGCTTTGCACGTGAAGCTGATCAATATCTGTCATTAGTGTCTACATACATAATTTTTATGGCTCTTTTTAATAGGGTTTGCTTTATGTTTTATTTTGAGATTGCTAATGAAAGACAGCTATTTATTTAGAGGTCAGCATTAAGCTTGTTGTGATGAAATATGTATTTACTTTCTTTGTACTTGATAAGAATAATGCATGTACGCTTATTATGTCGGCAGCATAAGATTTATGATCTCCACCACTATTAATGTCCTGGCTTTTCAGTGCTTAGATTTTGTAAATGAGCTGATAAGTAGATACACTGTTGTTACTTAGCAACCTTAATTGAAATTTTTAAACAAAATACTTTCATTTTGGAATTTCCCAGGTAATTTTTTTTGGCACTCCTCTTTGTGTTTACTTTCTCTTTTCCTCCATTTGTTACAAGGAGAGACCTCGGTTGTTTTTTCCTCCCCTTCTTGTAATTAAAAGAAAACAGGAGAGGTGACAAGGAAGGCAACTTTCAGCCAGTGATCCACAGCCTCTCCTTCACTCCTGACGTTTTTCCCTGGCATGCGTCAGCAAAGCTTTTACGAGAAAATTGTGCCGTCCTCTCGCCACAACCTTTTCGCAAGTTTTCAGCAGCACATAAACCCTGCTGCAAAGTTTATGGAAGGCCTGTTGCAGGCAGGCTGCTGCCCAGGAGCAGGGGCAGGCAGGGCAGGCAGGGGCTCCAAGGGGGGACAAGCAGCATCCCCAGTCACCTGCAGCATCAGGGTGACCCCACACCCTCTGTCGCTGCCCAACACCAGCCCCACCTGCACCCCTGACCACGGCAGCTCACCGCTCCCCAGCAAGGGCATCAGCCATGCACCCCCTCACCTGACCCTGTTTCCAGAAGTGCTGATGTTATTGTTATCAATGCTTCTCAAATGATTTCCTGTTTATTTGTTTTTTTAGCCATAAGCTCCATGGCAGCTGCCAGGCTGTCCCTAAGCGCCTGTGAAAACCCACCTGTAATGCAAAGTCAAACGTTAAGTCACGTATCAGGCTCTCTGGTTTCTGTGGGAAAAGAAAAACAAACAAAAAAAAACATCCCTGTGCTCCCATCTTAGTACTGAAATTGATTTTTCTTTATAATTTCCATAACTGTCTGAGTCTTCAGATGCCATAAGAGAGACCATACCCTGTAATCATGGCAATGATCCTTCAACAATTATTCATCCTCTTCCTCCTCGAGCTCTTTATGGGGGCATAGTGCTCAGGGGTGAGAGACCTGAATCAGTTTAATCCCTCTGTCTTTTTTCTTTGTGCTTTGGTGCATTCAACACTTTTGTCAGATGTAATTTTATCTGGGTAATGAGGAGATGAGTTCTGAGCCGAAGTGAAATAGTTACAAGGTGTGTGAGCTTGTCCCACACACAGAGACAGGAATTACAGGCTGAGGAATAAAAGTTTTCCCTGTCAATGTGATCTGAAAGGTGTCAGAGGAGCTGCAGCTACCAAGAACAGAACAAGCCAGGGCTGATTCAACCTGGCTCCAAATGCAGATGGCAGAAAGCACCTGGATAGTAACATTTGTTTAGAAGAAATATCTACCAAAAAAAAAAAAAAAAAAAAAAAAAAAGGAGAAAAGCAAACAGATTTT
>VZTI01005237.1:841136-905730 GCA_013397865.1 Struthidea cinerea | reverse complement strand
AAAAAAAAATGTTATTTTTAGAAATTAGTAAAATTAGTAAAAACATCCACAGTGCATTTAAGAAGCCATTCCAGTAAACTCAGGAGGGGCTGGGATATATTGTCTGAATGCTCCAATTGCCCATCTCACCCCAAAAGTTCCTCCAAGGCATGGGGGGTGCACCAGCTTTTCAAAGGCAACTGAGAGCAGAGCCACTCCATCCAAGTGAGCACCAGGCTGGCTTTTATAGCGGCTTGGTTTTTTTTATCCCCTGGTTTTGTGTGAATTCTGCTGAAGGGGAAAGGGTGTGGAGGAGTCAGAGCTGGAGCTCCTAAAGGTGTAGCGTCCAGCAGCTGCTCAGGAAATATCAGAATCCCCACGTCGCAGGGCTGGGAAGGGCAGCAGAGGGAAGTACAAAAGCTGCTACGTATTCACTGCAGCCAAAGGTGTTTCCTTTAGCTCCTCTTTTCTGAATGTGGGTGGGAAGAGCTGGAAGGACCAGCCATAAAACCTGAGCTGGCAGCACGATGGTCATTTCAGGAGGAGCTGCTTGCACAGGGGAAAGGGAACATTGACCTTTCAGCACAGCGGATGCACATGGACACCCCGGAGGGGTCGGAGAGGGAAGCAGCACCTCTGGGCTGGCACCCTGCCTGGGGGACACACAGCTCTGGAGTCCTCCAATCCCCCGGTCCTGAGGGTCTGCAGGGGTCCTGATGTTGCAATTGTGTGCATTTCCAGTATTTTGCTTATGTAGGAATTAGAGGCATTGTTCACTTCAGGGTGGCTTTAGCAGGTCGAGTCCTGCCCCGCCCCAGCGGAGAAAAAGTGAAGGGATTTACTTGAAAAAAGGGCAAAATCTTCGACATGATGTGACACCTGACCTGTCACCCCTAGCACTGCTGCTGGCATGGGCAGGAATTGTGACTGAACAGCACTAGAAGAATACAAATGGTAAAAAGAAAAGCTTCACTTGAGCTCAAAACTCTCAGTATCTGCAGAAATCAGTAACAACAAAACACGTGCATTTATCCATGTCATTCATTTCACATACGCTTTCTTTCACAGAAAAGTCAAATTTCTCTCAAACCCACTTTTGCCCCCCTCCAAAACACCTCACTGAACTGAAATCTTCAACCTACTTTGACTCCTGTTCTCCTAATAGGGGTAAATGTGGAAAATATGGTTTTATTAGGAGGTCTCTCAGCAGCATCTATGTCACTCATTGCACTGAGTTCCCTAGAGTGTGCTGAAACATGTTGGTACTGGGATAGAAGAAAGTTTTATGAAAAAGTTATTGTTTTTCCCAGCTGGTTTCACCCAAGTGCTGCCAAGATAAAGTTCCTCATTCACACACCTTGGCTGTCTGCCTTCACAAGGTCTCCAAAATATCCAGTGGGTGGAGACAGGGGCTTTTCCTTTCCCACCAGCTGACCCATCATGGCCAAACCACTCCAGTTTGAAACTATTTTTAATTCCAAAGGCAATCCGGCTGATGACATAATGATTGCAGGAGCAATGCCACACAGGGCACCTGCTGAGACCGCTGAGAAAAAGGCAGGACAGTCCCCCAAAACACTGCAAGCATCGGGAGCACCCCAGGGGAGCTGCATGGGGCACATCCTGGCTGTGTATGAGCACCTGTGGCCTGCAGCCTTCTCTGCCCACAGAGATGCCACCCCCTTGTTTTCAACAAGTGTATTTGTTTTAATTTTTTTTCCTTTTGTTTAGACATTTCCAAGGGGTCTGCTCCAGCCTCAGCACACAGGCAGCCCAAAGCCTGTGCCCCCAAAACACATAGCAGGTTCTCCACTGACTTTAATGAGGTTGGAGCAACTCATCCATTATCATGCCCACAGCCAGGTCGCTTCAAAAGCAAGATTGCAAGCCAGGGGTGATATTTCTCTGCAATGCTGAGCTCTAGAAACACAGGTGCCTCCTTGTTATATTACTCTGCTGGAAATATTTACGGCAGCATTTTAGGGAAGGGTGGCTTCAGCCCCTCAATTCCTGGGAGTTGCTTTCTGTCCTACAAGCCCAAGGCCTGAGGGTGCATCCAGAGCAAAACGATCAGAAGGAAAAAAGCAGGAGTGGGAGTATTTTTAAAAGTTTCAGTAGATGTAAATGTACTTCATTTTCCCTCAAAAGTGCGCAGTTCTGATCAGGCCTGATAAAGGCCCTTGAGACCGAGGATGTGGTAAATACAAACCAGAAAATGATGGGCTCTGTACCCAGCTTCTTGGTCAGTACCAGCACCTGTGATCCCATCACACACCTTGCCCTGTGAGAAGACACAAGAGAACACACATGGTGTGTCTTCACTCATTGATGAGTATTTAGGTGTCTTTTTATTATGGCCTGAATTTAAATGGATTATGATTCAGGGACAACAAAACTCCAGTAGCATGAAAAGGATTTTCTGCTCCTGTTCCAGCAGTAAGACATGGTTAGACAGTGTTGCTTCTGTGCTTCTCTTCCCTTCTTCTTCTCTTCCCTCCAGCCTCAGCAATCTCCCTCCAAGTGATGGGCCTCCCTATTAAAATCTCAGACATGCTGCTCAGAGGCCCCCAAACTCCTCACATCACCAGCTATGGACACCAAATGAAAGGTAGATGGTTTCTGTAGGGATAGAGGGTTCAAGAAGGATGTTGGCCCCTTTCCCAAGCTGGATGAAGTCAGGGAAATCTCCTCCTGTCCCTCCAACGGGGTTTGTAACAGCCTCTCATGAGCACGGACTGGGGCCTGCTCCTGCCTGCTCCCTGATCTGACCTGTCAAGGGCCTGGTTTGCAGGCACTTTGCTTTTCCTGGAGTGTGGAAGGGAGGATATGAAAGAGGATGTTACACAGGACAATAAATTTGTCTCTTGGCATCCTGCTTTGATAAGAGGAGGAAAATAAAAAACAAAACACAACACCATAACCAGCATTTTCAGGACAAACTGCCTGGCAACAGCTCTAAAAAGAGGAGGAAAGAACCCAAATGGCTCATTACAATTAGGTGAAAGAATTTAAAACCACACACCCTCAGAGCCAGTGAAAGCCCAGATGCTGGGCAGGACACGGCTGTGGAATGGCCCATCCCACCAGTGGGATAAAACCCTGAATAACGCTGTGGTATCCTGGCAGCACGAACAATAGTAATTTGGGTGTCCTGGCTGTTAGAAGCCTCTGTCCTGGCTGCTGGTTTCCGGGAGAGAAAGTGGCTCTGCCCTGGGTCGGTGCATTGCCCTGTGCCCCTGGCACTGCCACGCTGCAGAGCTGGGCTGGCGGCTAAGGAGCCGTGGGGCAGAAGCAGGAGGGCTCAGGCGTGTCCCAAAATTGGTGTGCACGGCTCTGGAGGAGCAGGGGGCTGGGGGAGAATTCCATGTCAGCGAGGAGGTCACTTCTTGTACATCTGGGTGCTTTGAAGGCAGCAAGGGGCTGGCGGAGCCCGTAGGCCCAGCTGGGGTGTGCGGAGAGCCCCAAAGGTGCTGCCGCTCCTCTGAGTCACCGCCCTGCCTCCTCCTCCTCCTCACCTGAGGGGAAGGAGCCCCCTCGGCTTTCCAGGTCACTCTGATCAGGCAGTGCCCACATCACGCCAGCTCTGCCAGTCCCTGCAGCGGCAGGCAGTGCCACAGCTCACCCTTCTCAGGGCTGGGCACCGGTGACTTTGCTTTGGCACTTTGCTTTCACCTGCAGAAGCCAAAAGCATTAGTAACCCACGGCAGGGAGCACAGGGCAATCTTCTTGCTTGGGCAACACACAGGTCTACACCAAACACCAGCGTCTGACCTTGCACGGGGTGTCTCACCTGGTTACCCAAAGCAGCGAGCAATCCTGCATTTAAACAGCCCAAACAAACACCACCTTTCTGTGGGGCTCTGTAGGTGAGCTACAGGCTGACAGAAATACCCGTGGCCAGCTGGACAGCAGTGTTTAATGAGATTTATCTTAAATATTAACTGCTGAATTTAAAGCTCAGCATGCTGCTTCTATTAGGTCAGACACAAAATATCGTGGAAATGAAAATAATTGGGCTGCAGGTTGCAGCAACTGTTAGGAAATAGTGGCAGGACAGTGAAAAATATGTTGAAAAGAAGAATTTCAGTATGAGGCCTATGGCATAGAAAAAATTGCTGGTTAATCATATGCTAATCAAAACATCACAGAGAGTCAAGATTTCATATGGAGAGGTAGCAGGGAAACGATACTCAACTAAATAAGGATCAGCCACCCTTAGTGGAAGTCAGAAAAAAATCCTGAAGTGACTGAATGAATAAAGAGCAACTGTTTCCACTTATACTGCCTGAGCATATTATTTGTTTTCAGGAAAAAAAAAAAAGGGGTTAGGTTAATTCAAAACCTAAAAAAAATGGCAATTTACATAGCTTTTACGTGCTTGAAAGTAGACCGAAATAAAGAATTATTTGAAAAATGTTTTCTTGCTCAGAAAAAGCAAAAGAAAAATGCTGTCTGTTCTGTGTCTGTGATTAACCAGGTCCACACCTTTCACAACAGAAGACAGCAGCATTCCCTGCCCGACACTGCCTCGTCTCTCCCTCCCCAGGAAGATTATATCATCAAAGCTCCACTGAAATGTTGTTTTCCAGGGATTCTGCAGGCAAGTTGGTCCAAAGGTAAAGTGCATTGATAGGGACACGCGAAAATTCAGTGTATCACTCCCCAGGCTCTGCTGTGGAAGATGAATCTGTCACTTCCTGGGGTTCTCACCTTATCCCCAGTGGCACTGCTGGGACACACGGCATTGTCCTGCAGTTTCAGCTGGAGTTATCATCACATCCCCCAGGAAATGCTCAGACAATTTTTCCAGTATTTTATTGCTGATCCTTGGCAGTTCCAAGTATCAACAAGGAGCTCAGGTGAGTCCCCGCCAGGTCCTGCAAGGAGACTGTCGAGGGCTTCATCATCTGTGGCTTGACTGAACCCTTGTAGGGACACCTGGCAGCTCCTCGTAACTGGACTGGAAAAGTACAAACCTGAGATCTGTCACCTCTACCCTGCTGCGTGTCTAATTATCTGCCCAGGTATTGCACGGCCCTGCTGGGAGTCCTGGCAAGCCTGCGAGACATCTGCTCCTCCACGGCTGCTCCAGCTGGAGACTCCCAGGCAGTGGGATTGTGCAACGCAATAAAAGCGATCCCAGAAGAGCGTGTGTCCGATACACCTGGATTGGTTTGCAAAACAGGTGTGTTTTTGGCTGGGCAGGGTGGGTCTGGCTGCACCTCGCACGTCGGGTGGCATCAAAGGAGGCACAAGGTTGAAAGTGGGTGAAGGAGACAAAAGGCAGCGTTGGGAGGGAAGCTTGGGTGGAGGAGGAGAAGCGGGAAAGGTGGCGGATGAGAGGCTGGAGTGTGGGTCGTGGTTACGCTGCAACACTGCCGAGGGAATTACCTGGGAGTGCGTGAGGAGAGAAAGGCAAGAGCTCTGCCAGAGCAGGAGTGTTTATTGGATGCAGAGGATGAATGTGCCACCCGTGCCCTGGGTGTGCTCAGGCACCAAGAGCTTGGCTCTCCAACACTGGGGAATTCCCTGAGCTTAGAGGTCCACAAAGCACCTCAGAGCCCTACACCTCCCATCTCCCAGACCTTCCCATAAAGCTCATCTTCCACCTTTTTTCCCCAGGCTCATTTTCCCTGGCCATGCTCTTTGGGAAAGGCAGCAGCTCTCCATCCTCTTTGATGTAATAGAGGCAGCCTGAGTGTGGATGGGGCACAACTGGGACCTGTCAGGGTGTGAAAGGTTGGCAGGAGGCAGTGAAGGAAGGATTCAAGGGCTGGCACTGCCTGCTTCCACCCCGAGAAGAGAAGGAGCTCTTCCACATACGGCCTATCCCGTCACCCCAACACTGACTTGTCCAGACCAGTCAGTGGCCTCTGTACAGCAATTAAACTTTGCTGGAATGGTAAAGTCAGTCTCTATAAATCCAGATCCAAACCAAGTATTTTTTATGATGGAGGCCACAGCTTAATATAATTAACTGTGACTTACACGCTGGTTACTCTGGTGTGATGTCAGCTTCTCCACACTGTTTATTTTAATTAAAACAGAAATTGTAGGTCTTGAGTGCTGGTAATTACAGCCCGTGGACTCAATTTGCCAAAGCCCCTAATTAACCTGTTATGTGTCTACCTGACTTGAGGTGTTAGTTGAAACATGACTGGTGCAGTGGCATTATGTTGTCTGCAGTGATGGAAATACAGTAGAAGACATGACAGGCTGTGTGATGGGGGATCCATATTTTAAGCTATTCTGCATGACATGCCTTTCACTTTTATGTAGATTACCAGTTTCCTACATGAGACTTTGTAAGTGATAGACTTGCTGAGAAAATGGATTTGATGAGGAGTAGCCTTTTTCCAGAATAATTGTCTCCTGTAAATGCTCAGGAGGGTTTGTAAATCTGTTACCTTTGTGCTAGCAGATTGCAGCAGGACAGGGTGTGCTCCTGCAAGGATGTCTTTCCCTCTGGAGAAAGGCTGGTCATCTTTCACCTTAATGCTTACAAATACTTCTGCCTGTCCTTGTCAGCTCCCTCTGCCTCAAGACACTTTAAAATGCAAGTACTTCTCTTCCCAGTTCAGCCACAAACTCCTGTCATTCTAATCCCTCTAATTTCTCATCTCGTGCCTGCTGTCATGTTTATGGTATTCATCCCCCCACAAAGGCTCTGCATTTTCCCTTGTTCCCATATCTCCATAGCTATTTTATTTTCTCCTTTCTAGACCTGTGTGGACCAGCCATATGTTTCACCACCAGTGCAGCAGGGACTCCTGCCACTGCCCACAGTGGCCGGGATCAGGGCCTGGAAAGAGACGCTCTCCTTGGCTTTTTCCTTTTCCAAAAGCCACAGCTGTCCAAAAGCTTGGAGCTGCACTGAGTACAAAGAGCATTAATTTAACCTGTAAAATAAATGCTTCCAAGTGGAGCTGCTTTGCACAGATCAACCTCTACACAATTTGAACCTGTGGTTTTGAGGCAAAATATACAACAAGTGCAAGTTAGGCAGCTCTCTGCTTAGATTTGACATTTCATTGTCTTTTCTTATAAATTTTTCCCGCTTCTCATTTCTGTCCTTTGCAAGCAGTCATTTTGTATTTAACTTGCACCCGAATGCTTATTGCAACAAGGCAAAGATATGTGCAAGACCAAAATCTAATGCCCCCACCCATCTTCAAAAATCTTTGCTTTTGGGTGAAAAGACTCCTCTATTCTTGAACTATTAGAAGAAAGCAGTCTGGTCTTTTAAATACAGATGTGAGCCATGGTACTGCCTTTTAATTGAATGACATAAAAATAGAATGCAAGAATTTAATTTATGGGCCATATATCTGCAAAAAGAAGATAGTCTAAGTCCAGTTTATGCTAGAGAGATAAACATGTGAAATTCCATAGGCTGCTCTTCCCTTCAGTTAGGAGTTAATGATGTAGGATAACCAGGTTCTCTTAACCATTTTAGGCACTTTGTTTGCTACAGATTTCCCCTGCATTTTGTGGGGTGAGGCAGTGTATTCCATGTAACCTGTCATCATTCAAAGCTGTATTAGCCCATTAGTCCATGAGAGGAGGGCTGGGGGAAGGAGAAGGGGATGGAGGCAAAGGTACATTGTGTGTGCACACTACGTGTTAGCCAACATCCCACAACACATTAATCTTCACTGGCGAGGAGAGACAGGCCAACTCCTTGGGGCTCCACCACTATAACCCTCTCTTCCTCATTCATGAAGATAAATGCCCTTGGAGTGATCAGCCATCATGTTCTCTTTATGCATGTGCCAGATGTTGTCTTGTAAGTCAGCCAGAGAGAAATCTTCGCCACGGCGAGCAAACAGGAGCCAGCAGCAGCGACCTTCCCACAGGTGTGCCTTCCACCCGTCTGTCCATCCTCCTCCATCCACTCTGCTCCTGTGCCAGGAGCTGGCAGGTCATCCATCCTCACCTGCTGGGTGGAGCTGGGCTGAGGGAGCCCCGTTCCCATGGAGATTGCTACTGCTTCCCCATTAGGTGTAAATGACAGGGTTTTCCTAAATCCATTGCCCAGGCGCATCTCACGCAAGGCTGATGAGGAAACAGTGAAGAATAAAATGGGTGTGGAGTTTTCTGGGGCTTGAGGAACAAGCTGTGACAGTGCATTGCCTGGCACGGTCTTGTGCTTGCTTTCCCTCTTCCTCCCTTCCAGAGGTCGGACTCTGCTGACCTCAGATAACCCAGCAAAGTGCCCGGTGCCACATTATCCACACTAATTCTGGAAGACGCCAGGCAGGGGTTGCTTTTCCAAGCTGTGAGGCTGTTCAGAGGCAGGAGCTGCTTTGGAGCACGCTTACACCAATTTCCCCTGCCCTCTGTCTCTCTCTCTCCTTGTCATCCTCATGGACTCGCTTGCCTCTGACTTTGGCATAGCAACGGCCAAAGCAGGGAAGCAAATCCTGCGGATGGAGTCCCAGAGCCTGCTGTGAGGCTGGACTACCCCAGCGCCTGCAAGTCTGAACAGAACCCGATCCGTGCGTCCTATCGGTCACTGCCTCCTCCCACCCCGAGACTCTGAATTCCCAGCAAGGACAGCCTAATCCAAGATAAAACATAGAATTAAAGAGAGATTAAGTTTGTTTCAACAGCAAACTCTAAACTGTTGGTAATAGGCATGAGTCTTCTTGTACAGAAGGAGTGGAATTTTTTTCCTTTGGAAAACAACAGCCAAGTTCCCATCCAGGCCCTCCAGAATCTTGGCCTATATTATTTCATATATTAGAAACCATTCTAGGTAATTATATTGCTGTTGAATTAAGGGAAATAGAGAAATGGTAACTCTTAAGTATCATTATTTTTATTATCACTGACAGTTGCAAGGTTCTCACTAGAATGGGAAGCTCAGAGTGCCTTAAGTTGACATAAATAAAAGAAAGACCCATGGGCTCTCAGCATTATTTTATGTCTTGAAGAAATACCCAGGAAACACAATTAGCAGAATGCAGTTGGATCATTTATAACAGAAAACCCAGCAGATTCATTAAAGCGCCGGTTCCAGCTGTTTGCAGCACACAGGGTTAACTGAAGGCTTTCTCCTGCAGGGCTGTGGGACACTGCTTGACAGGATGGTGTGTTAATCTTCCCAGGATATGCATGGAAATCACCGGGCAAGTCTTCATGAACGGGATCAATCAGAGAGCAGCCTCGGAGCTGGCTGCTCCATTTGGCTGCGGTTCAGAAACACACATGCCAGGGAGGGAGAGCTCCATCCTGAGCTGCTGTGTATCAATGCATCAACGTGTAGACATGTGCTAGACAGCTTGAGGGGGAGACTGCCATGAATCAGCCATGTGAAAGGGGTTGTGTTTTCTAAACGGGAGCAAACTGCTCCAGGCTCAGATTTAAGACTCAGGTTCAGAAGACCAGAAATATGTATTCTTCTCATTTATCTCTGAGCCCCACTGTTTTCCCACAGATCTCCCCACCTGCATGTGCAAGTGCCCAGGCTGGTACCTCCTCCTTGTTGGGCAATTGGGTCAGTAACACCATTGCTCAACCACAGAGCTCCACTGCTCTCTGACATAGACCAGGATGAGCTCTGGGATCCCTGCAGTCAGGAGGCTCAAACACCTCTAGGTTACAGGTCAGGAGTCAGCACACCAGCATATTTAGGTTGCAAGTTCATGGCAGCAGGGACCGTTGCTTTGTTCTGTGTTTGGATAGTGTCCTGCCCGTGGGGCCATGGCTCCAGGTTAGGGCTCTGCAATGCCACACTAATACAGTGAAATTAAATAATAAATTAGCAGCAATAGCCATAGTAATTAGCACTTGCTTTGACTTGTTGCCACGGACCCACCAGCCACAAACATTAGTCAGAGTTTGTGATCATGTCTTCCAAACTGCAACTGCTTGCAGAACACCTACTGTCGCTTCACACATGGAAAAGAGGGGAAAAGTCAGAAAAACCGTTGTCTACAACACATCTCATCACCCAGATCCTTCTGGGTTGGCAGTGTTTTCCTCTAGCTGTAAAATGTCTCTCCCCACTCAAGTTCCATCAGGTGCCTGAGTACTGATCTCTGCCAGGTAAGGTTCTACACTGCATGGGGAAGCAGAGGAGGGATGATGCTCAGCTGGATTTCTTCTGTCTGCCATTGAGTATCAGCCACAGCATGAGTTAAAATAGGGGCATAATAGGACAAATGAAAGGGAGTGATTGAGAAGATGTGGGCGATGTGACAGACAAGCAAGCTCCTTGCATGTTGATGAGAACAGCATTATCCAGGCGATGGTTGATTTCTTTTTGTCTTGTTTAAAGGGGCAGCATCTTTGAGAAGCCTGTATTTCTTAAAGGATAATAGTCATATTGCAGAAAAATCCCATGTCTTCCCAGCGAATCAATTCTATATTCATTTAACCAAAAAAGAAAAAAAAAAAAATACAAGACAAATTAAAACAACAATTTCAAAAGAAATCCAGTATGGGACAGGAAACCTTCACAGGAGCTGTCAGCCAAACACACAAAGAATGGGTCTGTGAAAAATGGGAGCCCATTGTGAAACAAGCTGATACTTCAGTGAGATTTTAATAATCCAGAGCATCACAACAATGGAAAGTCTGCCAGCACTCAAGAACTACATGTGAGAAAGGCTCTTGCAGCCTCTGTATTCATCTTTCATCAGAGGTGCTTGCTCACGCCATCACACCATTCTGCTTTTATAGTCTATGCTTTATACACATGCATTATTCCCAGGCATTTACTGCAGCCCTGCAATTTGGGAAGTACAGAACACGGAGATCCACAGAAGGTAAATGCGCAGATGGATTTGAAAGCAATCCTTGCTGAAGGAGCCTTAAGGCCTAGGTGTGTTTACAACCGTGACAAAGTTACAGAAAGATGAAAGAGAAGGCGCAGGAAAACATATAATTAAAGTAGCTTGACGTTACTGTGCACTTAAAAACTCAGAATGAACATGGAGACCTTTTATCACAAGTGGTGCTGCTCTGCTGCCACCAACTTTCCCATACAGAGGTCATTCAGGCACAGAAAGGCCAAAAAGAGACATCAAGTCTGCTTCTAAACAAGGCACAAGTCGAAGAGGAGTCCCATCAAAGGTAGTTTGGAAAGAGCAACAATAATGAACAATTTGGTTATGAAACAGAATACTCTGGAGGCAGTTTAAAGAAAGCAGCCCAGGTCAAAGCTGTTGTGATGGGAAAGAACTTTCAAATTGTTCCAGGTTTAAGGCGACCTAATGCTGCTTCTGATTGAGGAATCAGTTCCAGCTGGAAATGGGCCAGTTTAGGATCTATGAAGAGATATCAACTCAAATTCCAAGGGAGGATAGGAGCTGGTAGGTACGACCAGACTTCTCATGCATTCTATCTATGACCTTGATAGTGAGAGCAACCCAAACCAGGTAACTCTGATGCAGACAGAATCAGCCATTCCACAAGCACTCAGGGACAATTCCTGGATTCAAGGCTCTAGTGTGAATTGTAGTAACAATCAGTGAGAGAGAACAGCATTAATCAGGGTGATTCACAAAGTCATAGTGTTAAAGTGAATTACTGCTGTTACCAGAGTGAGGATCTGCTCTGTTGGAAGGAACCCAGTACATATCACAGGCTGTACTATACTCCACTGCTACTACTGGGATTTAATTCTCTCATAAACCAGGAGTAGCAGTGTGGCAGCACAGTGCCCATAAAGAGGAAAAGGGAAAATAAAGTTGATCCGGCAGCGGGACGAGCTGCAGCTCTCTGTGCAGAAAAGACTGCACCTCACACTCCTGCAGTCAGCCAGCTCGGTCCCCTGCTGGCATCTCATAAATCTGTGCCAGCTTCATTTATGCCCTCCAAACTCATCATGTGAAGGTCCTGCACAGATATCTACAGCTGTGTTATCCTTCTGCACAGGTTAGAGGAGGTGCTGTAGCCCAGGAAAATGCCCAGCCTCTCACCAAATCCTTCACTCCACTGCTCCACTGTCCCAGGAGCTGGTGGAAGTGAGCTGCTTTCACCAGCTTTTAGCTTTTCCAGAGTCAGTATCTGACCCAAAATGATACTCTGGATAGTTCTCTATCATACCACAGATGTTTCGCAAATATTTGTCATTGCCTCAGTTTCCCCTCCCTGAAGTGACATCTTTGAGACATTCAGGAGTTAACAGTTTTCTCACTGCCATTGGGAACAATATGGCTTCTGTGTTCCTAACTGGAGCTTATGTAGGTGATTTCGTGGGATCTTCTACTTACCGTGGCCAGGGGTGCTCACACAGGGCAAGAAATAAAACAACTGGGCAAAGGAGTGGAGGGAAAGCTGAGACCATGGGGTGGTGATCCAGCTTGCTGGAGCCACAACAGAGGACAGTAGCAGGGCCAGGAACCAGCACCTCAGCCTTCCCAGGGCCAAGCCATGCTTTCAGCAAAGCCAGGAGGCTTTGTGTCCATACCAAGTATCTCATTCATGCCCTAAATTAAGCAGATTTCCTGTGTCTGCAGAGATACTGACAGCAACTTTTGGCTGGGTGGAGTCCCAGGTATTCTCCTGTCTCAGGTGCCATCCAGAAACATCAGGGATAAGAGTGATCCCACTGCTGAGCGGCCTCAGCTGTCATCAGCGATGTGATGACTATTCCTTGTGTGAGCAGGTTACAGCTACGGAAAGACGAGGTGTGAGGGCTGTGTTTATTTCACTGTATTTTAATGAAGAAACTGGAGCTGCTGTCAGCATTACCCGTGGGTGCATCAGCCACAAATCAACACTTAAATAAATGAGCTAAATGACGTGATGTCAACTCCATATTCACAGCAAAGTACTTGGTCAGAGCACAGACTGAGCACTTTGTAACATTCAGCCTATCCCCAAAATAACCCTTCGGGTAAAAGCCTGAACTAATTAACAAGTGGGCGTCCTGTTCTGAGAGGCAAAGAACTCAGGGGACAAAAATGTTAACATTGAGTATCACCGAAACTAATCAACACTAGAAATGTCTACAAAAGTCTAAATCTGGAGTTTCTCATCCTCACCTCACACCAGCCTGAGCTGCAAGCAGCAGAGAAATCTCAGCTGTTCCCCTGGGGTGCCCCGTCCCCCTGTGCCCCAAGGGGATATTGATGGGAACCATCAGCAGGAGAGTTTGGTTGGTGCCAGCCCCAGCTATGGATCAGGGAGAGGAGGGAGGTGGGTGACTCAGGAGTCCTCCCAGCTTTGAGAAGTGAGAGTTGGTGCCAGCCCAGGTGACTCAGGCTCTAACGCAGGTGCCCACAACAGTGGCTGCAGGCCCTTCCCATCTCTGAGCTCTTTCCTGTGATGCTGCTCTGGGTCAGTCCCTCAAGCAGTGCCGAGCTGCCTCAGTTGCTTTACCAAGCAGCACTTTGTCCCCAAGGGGGACTGCTGTGCCACTTTGGTGCACTGGCTGCTGAGGACAGGCCCTGCCATTTGTCTGGGAGGGCAGCTCCTCCCAGACCTTTCCCATATCCCATCCATGCATTGCCTCCTGGACATGCAATGGAGGTACAATACTTCTTACTGCTCTTCTGGTCTCCTTTGCCCCACAGAGCACCAATATTTCTACATGAAGCCATATGCTGCTGCACTGGCAGTTTTCTGCTGAGTGGCAGCCAACCTTTTCTAAAAATAATTCTAATTTGCCCTCTTTGGCCCTCAGTTTAACCACTCAAATGTTCCACTTTAAGGAGGTGGCAGCTGCTTTGATCTGTTCCAGTGAAGGTGGATAGAAAGTCTGAAGCTTGCTGGAAGGCAGCTGTTTTTCTACTGTGGCCTTCTGGGAAGATCTTGTGGGTAAGGGAAGTATTCAAGCAGAGGTGACGCCTCTCAGGACCTTAATTAGTGGAGGGAAACACCTTGATTGCTGTATTCTGTGACTGTCTCAGTCAGTTAATACCACCTCTGGGGCCCACACTGCTTCTGCACAGTCATCAGAGCAGCTCTCCGGGGTGCAGGAAAAAGTGAGTAGGAGTGATGAAGAGCTGAAAAGTACAGGAGCCTTCAACTGCATCTACATTTTGGAGGGAGCCTGATGAATTTACACAGTCCCTCTGGGTTTTACAGTCTCTATCCAAGGAAGACCTCCTTCATATAGGAGGTCCACAGAGTTTGGGTGCTGCTCTGTTGACTGTAATTAAGTGCTCCCTGGCTAAATGGTTTTGTTCAGTTTATATGTGTTATTTTCCTGGAAGGCTATTAAGTGCGTGCTGTTTTCCTGAGATAGAGGCTTTTGAAGCTATTCCAGGCTTTCATATAAAGATGATTTTAGTCAGTTGCAGTAAATAGGAGGATGAATGCTTTTCTGAGTGCCATGTGAGGCCATCAGAGGCAGATGGAGAGTTCTCAGCCAGCTGTTTTTGTATTTGGTGACTGGGTTGGTTCCCCTTACAGAGATTCTGCAGAAGTCCAATGGATTTCAGAGACTTGTGCAAAGCTGTCCCGGTATAACGAACCCCTGGTGCAGGCAATCAGGGACTTTCCATCAGTCCATATGACACGAGAAATGCTATTTTGAGATGTCCCCTCTTCCTCTTACCCCAGCTGTCTTCAGTGTCTTTAGGTTTTGAGTGCTCTCTGTTCAGAGCACTTCAGACAAAACATTCACTCATGCAAACCCATGGGCAGATGAAGACTGTTCAGGAGCCCTGTGGCTTGAAGGAGACCTCAGGGCATCCAAGTGGGCCAGTGTGGGTAGGTTGGTCTGCCCAGAGGCATCCTCTGTTGAAGTCTTCCTCAGATCTTGCCTTACTTTCAGCTTTGCAGCTTGAGCAACCATCAGTCATCACCTCAGCAGTGCCAAGGTCAAGACAGAGCAAATAGATCAGGCTGTGGCAGTTGCTCTTCTGTTGAATCCTTAATCCCTGAAATTAGTAACTAAATTAGCCAAGGCAATGGCCAGAGTTAGTTACTCAAGAAGAAACCATCCAGGTTCACTCATTTCTCAGGAAGGACCTTCAAGCTCTCTTGCGTATTAGAGATTGAGGGAGCAGATTTCAGAGGAACTTGCACAGCTCATTTGATCCCTCTATGCAGCAAAATCATTGTAATTTCAAATCGTGGCATGCAGGCTGCAAACAGTGATGGGTTCTGGGGACTGAGAAGGAATCTGAAATTGGATCCTGGCTTTGAAGGAGGTACATGACCAATCTCCAGGCATCCCCAAATTCTGATGTGGGAAGAGCTGGTTCTGAATGCTACACATAATCCTCAGTTCTATTAAGGTCCAAACTGATTTTTAATTTTTTTTTGTCTGAATACCACCTCATATATAGCCCATACACCCCTCAATCAGGGATGCTTTAAAATAGGGATCAAGTTCTCCTCTGTCACAGAGCACTGAGGAGGGATTCAAAAACTCAGGAGGAGCCTATTAAATGTTTTAGGGCAGGTTGCCAGTTCTTTTGCCAGCACACAGACTACTACAAATTCTTACACGCACATACATAGTTCAGACTCGCCCTGCGCAGTGACACCAACCGCATTTAATTCCCGTGCATACCATCCCTCTTTGCCAGCCTCCTCTCTAACACTTTTTTCCTTGTTCTCCACAAACACAATTCTAAATTCAGTCCCTGAGTTTCCATTAAGGATGAGCAAAACAGAGCTTTAAACTCTGAAGCTGTTTTAACCCATTTGCTTCTGGATCAAAGAGCTTCCCAGTTTTGTTCCAACAACTCAGGAAACTTTCCCCTACTGAAATCATGGTAGGGAAAAAAACAAAAAAGGAGGACAAAAAGAAATTAGTTTTACTAAGGTGGAGCAGTTTTCCTTCTCTGGTGTGGTTTTACTTGCAGAGATGTGAGTTAAAGGAATGATGGTGAATACAATCTTAGGACTGATCTGAGTCTTCTATGAATATTTCTTTGTGGAGCACACTCCAGTGTATTCTGGTCTGGACTTGTGGCTGGGAGTTCAAGGTCACTTTAAAGAGGCTGACAGTGCAGCTCGGATCCTGCAGCACCTGCTCATGCCTTGGCTCTGCTCCTTTTTCAGCAAAACAAAAATTACATTAATAACTATAAAGAACCAAGCTCCTGACATGCCATGAGGTTTCAGATTGAGGTTTTTTGTTGTTCTTATGAGGAAAGAATCATTAGTTGGAGCACAGGGTAGGTGTATCATTCAGCACTGATGGAGTTAATCATGATCCCTTTCCCTATGGCCATCCACCACTGGGCGAGTGTAGCTGCATTGTCCATGATCACAGCACTGTGTTAAATGTGCTGCTCTTCCTGGAGCCATAATGTGAAATACTCAGGGCTGTACTAACAAAGACCTTACACTCCGTTTTGTGTGTGAAAACATGGAGCTTTTCCATGAGCAGTTCCTGGCCCCTCATGCCATCGTGGTGCAGCCTGTGCTTTTACAGTTCACTGAGAGCTGCCTCAGCAGATACACCAGAAATGTCTGTTTTCCCGGATTTAAAACTGTGCTGAGAAAAAAAAAATTCAATGGGCTGAAACTTGGCGTTTCAAGGCTTATCCGAGGAGTCATATTCTCCTATTGCTCCAGATTCTGTCATCTTCAAAGGGTGAATTTCTATTTCTTTGCTACCAAGACTGGTAAGAGTCACCTAAAGAAAGAGTGAAAAAATCTGAGTATTAACTTCAGATCAGGCATGTTTTAAATTGAGCAATGAGCACCTTGCGTACACAGTCACGAAATACGTATTTCCCCAGCAGGGAATTAGTTATTGATAAATCCACGATGTGATGTAGCAACAACTTCCAATGTTCTGTAAGATAAGAGTTATCATTTAATCAGCCAGGAGAAAGAGATGAAATGGATACTACATAATAAGCGTTATTCTCGTGGGGGTGCCAGCTCCTACCCAGCAATTTTAAATTGAAGCTTGCTGATGGTTTCCATCACTCTGATCTGGTCTGAGCTCTGTGCTCCAGCTCACTATTGCCTGTCACCTGTGTAACCATGGGGTTCCTGCTCCCTGGAGGGGCAAAGAGAGGGTTTCAGTCGCACTCTGCACAAGCTTGTCCTCTCCCTCCCCATGCTGGCTCCCTGGGTGGTTTTGGTCCTGCTCCTTCAGCCTCTGCTCCCACTAGTGCTGCCTCTCATCCTCCCAGTTGTTTGGAGAACTTACAGTGGCATTTTAAGTGAATGTGTAGCACTGACTGACAAATGGAAGTTTTCATGGCGTTAGTTGATCTTTTGATGCAAGTCTTTTCAAGAAATGATCCACCAACATGATCCACTTTAATATTTTTTTTCCCAATTCACCAATTAAATTATTTTATTACAAGTATTGCATGTTTCGTAAAGAATTTACCTCTGTCTGATGGCAAGGAATTGTCTCAAACATCTGTTTGCCTGCCCAAGTTTTGGGTTGCTGCAATAACCTTAATGCATATGTTTCACTGAGCCTCCAAAAGTGCTAGCTGGCAAAATGTGGGATACCTGGGCTCAGACCAACATAAGGTACATGGAAAACAGAACATTTTGCTGCACAAATACAGAACATCTAGAGCATTGCAGGTTTGCACCTGTGCAATTACTTTGATGTAGTCATGCTGGAGCAAGGAGAGAAAAAAACCCAATGTAGACGAAGCTTTCAGCTGACAGTGAAAATAAAAACACAGCTTGTGGTTGTGTGAACTGATCTGTGATAAAAATGTTTGCATAAAATTACATGCAAATGACTGGGAAGTACAAACATACCCACAAGAAAGTCTGTTCCACTCAGGACCAGAAGCAGAAGTGCTGGAAATATAGGAAGCAAACTTGACCTAAAGGAAGTTACAGGGTGAGGCTGAGAGCTTCTTTCAGCCAAAATCAATGATAAAGCACTCAGTTACGTCGCTGGGCAGGGGATCACCTCTTGGTTTGGCAAGTGAACAGCTCCTACCTAGCTCAGAAAAGATTAGGTAGGCACCCAAGTTGTTGCTGTTTTCACAGAATTTAGACTTACTTGAAACCTGTAGAAACGCATGTCATGGTGAGTAATTTTTGGGACCCCATCTGCCTATGTGGAGGTGGAGGTTGGGATGGGCATTCAAGATACAGCGGAGGAGGCAATCCCAGTCATCTGTTCCATTCACTTTGTCAAGTCATGATTATTCTGGGTCTCAGAAATCGTAATTCCCTTGGGGAATGAGGACAGCCCAGCCAACATGACCATAAACTCCAGATCAGGGCTCATCTACTGAAGAGAGTTGCTCACGTTGCTCATGTTGCTGTCTCCTGATTATTTCTTGGAGACTTTCCCTCATCTTTTGTCTTCAGGTGGCTTCCCCTGTAGAGTGAAGGTGGATCTTGGCTGCTTATACGCTAAACTGTCTGACTGAGCCACCAGAAATGTAACCAGGGTTTTCCTGAGACGGTGTAGTATATGGACATGCATCTTTATAGGGGTCAAATTGGGCAAAGATATACATATATATGTATATCTGTAAGTGTGTGTAAATTTAAAAAAATTGGGTTTCACCCTCGTTTTAACCAAAGATAGGAAAAGTAATAATTATAACTTAAGTAGCGTTGATGCAAAATGACAGCAGTACTTTGCTTATCTGATCTTATCATTCCTTTGATGGTCTGGTTGCACAATGATTACAGCTAACTCTGCAGAGGTTGAGCGATAGCACAATATTGCTCAGGGAGGTTATCATCTCGCTGCTTCTCATCACAACCACACTGTCATTAATTACCAAGCTTGAGTTTAACCAGGAATACTTCTCTTTAATATATATTTCCGGCTCCCATATATTTCAGGGAAAACCATTGACTTTATTGGCAAGAAGGACAAACAAACTCTCCTGAGATGTTAAGCACATATAAAAATCCAGATGTTTCCAGCATCAGGGTTAGGGGTTTTTTTATTTTCCTTTCTTGTGGTGTCTGTTTTCCTGCCAGGCCCACAGGAAAGCACACACAGAATGAAGCCACTCTCCAATGGTAGCTTTGAGGTGCAAACTCTACAAACAAGAAAAAACAAACACAGCCAAAACCAAGTGTTTTCCTCCTTTGTCGTTTGTTCGGCTGCTGCTGAGACCCAGGCTCATACCTGGGGTAAGAGTTTTTCCTGCTTCTTCCAAGGCCATGCTTATGTGACCTGGGGACTTCTAAGGCTGGGAAAGAGGGGGCACGAGGGGGTGTCTCATCTGGCAGATCCTTCCTGAGAGACGTCGAAGTGGTGGCTGCCCATTGATCCCGAGCCGGCGTGTGGCGGCGGAGATAAAGTTGTGTTTGTTGTACATCCACGCTGGCCAGGGCATCCTTATCTCTCCTGCAAATCGGGGGCAACATGACTTGTGTGGGTTCTCGGGGAGGTTGGGGAGGGGAAGGACCTTGTGCTCAGGACTAAGGAATTTCCCTTATTATCTGATTAATCTTTAGGACTTCCCTGCCTTCCTTCCCCTCTTCTTACAATCGTGCTATGTGTAGGCCTGGAGGACTCCCGGGAGTCTGAAGGACACGCTGATTTATTCTTTGTTCATGGCTGCATTAATGAAGGGCAGTAGTCTTTCCAACTCGGTGGGTTCTCTGGACTTGATAAAACTTGCATAAAAACACCAGGAGGATTCATTGCTACTATTCCTCTGCTTTATTAAATAACTGCTGCATTAGGCACTCTGCAAAGCATTAGTGCAATTAGTAATCTACATTTATATAAATTTGATAGTGACCTGTGATAAGAGAATGATACCATAGCATCTTGCTGATGCCACTTTTCTTCTCAGAGTGTTGTTTCCCAATACCTTACTCCATCCTGACCCAGCAGTAATGAAGTCAATGGAAACTTTTCTTTTGATGTGAGAGGGAGCAGCAAAAAACTCACCCTTAGATTCCTCACACAAACCTGACTCTCATTAAAGTTACTGGAAAAACTATATGTGTCCAGCTTGTATATGGAAATTATGCTGATTGTCCCTTCTGGCTGTAACAAAAAATAACCCCAACCAACCCCAAAAAGCAACAAGCAAAATAATTTAGGAAAGAGAGCATAAGTCCAACAAAGAATATTTTTCCAGTGTATTAAGTAAGTACCATATATTCCATGGTTGTGCTAACTGCTCAGTAGGGGAACTCATTTTCAATGGGGGATAGCAAAGTTAATCCTGTTCTGTTTTCTTTTGCTTACTAAAAGAGCTTGAAAGACAAGCATTTGTTAATTGTATGTACAGAAAATGCACATGCAGAGCTCAGTTTAATCCCCAAAGTTACAAAGATTCCAGGAAAACCAGTTAAAACTAGAGGGAAGGAGAGCAAAGAGGAAATTCCGTCATTCTTTTTTCCTTTTTTTATCAAAAAACTTTCAAATTGTGGTGGAAAAAATGAACATTGAAAAACACCCCTCAGTTCTACTCTGTAAATTTGGGAATTACTGTCAATTCAATGTATCCCATTTCATCAAGCTATGGCAAGAAATTCTCTGATGGGAAAAATATCTTTTATTACACAGGGAATCGTTTGCTTTGCCACTATCAGTTGTGCTAACAGCACCTCCCAAAACACTGTTAGGATCTAACTTTTCAGCTAAGTTTCTTCTAGAAGTGCTAAAACAGGTTCTCTTTAGACATATGAGTGCTGCCTGTCCATGAGGCTTCCTAGAGACAGACAGACAGTGGTCATGTTGTGCGACAAAATGTACAATTCTGCCAAGCAGGTATAAAAGGCATTTTGGTGG
The DNA here is from genome assembly GCA_013397865.1 of Struthidea cinerea. Lineage (NCBI taxonomy): Eukaryota > Metazoa > Chordata > Aves > Passeriformes > Corcoracidae > Struthidea > Struthidea cinerea. Next base: position 885,137 of record VZTI01005237.1, on the reverse strand, counting down.
CAAAGCCCATGGCTTGCTCTCTGAGCAGTCACTGGATGCTGGAGCAGCCCTCACTGCACTTCTGTTTCCTCTCTGTCCAAGCACAGCACGTCACACACCACCAGCAAAAGTGATATTTGCAAGACCAGGAGTTCCAATGCAGGTCTCCAAAGCAGTTGAGGAAAGTCACTCTCCAAATATCTGAGTCACCCCCTGCTCACCAGCTACCAGCGGGTGCTGCTGCGTGCTCTGCCCCTCAGAGAACCAAATCCCTTCCTGGGCTGTTGCAAGCATGAGAGTAGCTGGAATTCTTAGTCACCTCTCCGTTAAAGTCCTGCCCTCGCGTCATCGATGAAAGACTTGATCTTTTGCCATTTTTACAACAGGAACCCTTCTCTCATCACTTCCCAACGTGCCACAGCAGGACAGAGCCATGACCCATCCTCTCGTATTTGCTGTTCTGAGGCACAGAGGGCTGTTTCAGAGGCACAGTCCCCTGTGGGATTTCTTTCCTACGACGCAGTCCGACAGCCATCTGTTGTGCTCTCTCTGTTGACCCATAGCAGGACACAGGAAATCTCACTTCTCCCAGCCATGGGTACACAGTGACCAGTAGCTACCTCTTCCCTATTTTTTTTTTTTGCTTGGCTCTGTGATTACAGTAGCTAAACCCCATTTGGGCCCCGTGGCCTCCTTGACAGAGAATTGCCTCATAGATTGTCCGTAAGAGCAAGGATGGGCAGCCTCCAGCACAGCACCTAAGCTGTATGTTGGCTTCCCCCTTTGCAGATGAGTTTCTGAAATCTCAACCAAATGCCCGAGTTGTCCCTTGTGTTTTTAAGAGGAGCTGGTGTGTTTACATACCCAGAGATGTTGACAGGCATTGATTCATCTCAAGAGGCAGTCTGTGCCTTCCGAGGATGGTTGGTAGAGGTTATTAAGGCACCAACCATCGAAAGGTTGGTGTCCGTATCTGGGGTGAAAGCAGTGGGGATTAGACCGAAAACACTCAATGTTCTTGTCAGCATTCCTGGGGAACAGGGGACCACTGGTATACTGCTGAAGATTTTCCTTTGGGGCATGGGATTTTCTCTATTTTTCCCTCTCAGATTTTAGCGCCTAGAACCTAGAATAGCAGAAGAGCTGAAGCAATGGGGAACCCAAGACTGGTCCCACACCCTACAGGAATGAGGATCCAGATCTTGCAGAGGCTGAGAGACAGGACAATATTGCTTGTAATGATTATGGTGCTGCTCGTCCTCAGCACACCCACGCTGTTGTCAGTAAGCCAACAGGAAGAAAAATGCCCCCAGGTTTCCTGAGTCCCTTCCTCCCAACCACTTTTGGTTTTTAAGCATGTAACTAAATTAGGTCCTTAAAGATGTGTAATTTCTATGTATTCACCCTAAACATGCAAAAGAAACAGCATCCACAGGAAGAGCTGAAACTCGATCTATTTAAGCATTTCTCACCGCAGTCAAACTCAAGAGAACAGCCCAGGAGACTGATCTGCATCTCTGCAGTGATGCTGTGGGTGGATGTGTTTTCATTAAGCAATCCAAGCCCTCACAGATCTACAGACCCCTTTACAGTTCCCCTTGATTTTGATATTTTTTTTGCCCAACTCATCAAAGCTTTTCCCTCAGCTCAAAGACAAGGGAGCAGAGAAGGAAAACCCAGCCCCTCTGTGATTCTTCAGGACCTGCTGGGGTTCCCCCAGGGTCCAGTTCATAGGTTCTTCTCATTATCAAGAGGTTTTGCCCACCCCTGCAGCTGACTGAGGCTTGGCTTGTCCAGGGAGGCAGCAGCCATGGTTAGCTGGAAATAAGAAAGGGAATAATTCCTCCTACACACTCAGAGACCACACTCTGACCTGGTGAGTAAAAGACAATTTATGGGCGCTTGGGAGAACTGCATGGAGGCCACCTTATCCTGAGGCAGAATCAGAGCCACACTGTGGGTGGGAGCTGGAAGAAAAGTCAGAGGGAAGGGGGAGAAGAACACAGCAGGACGCATAAGAGAGGGTGAAAGATTCATAAAGTCATTAAAAAAGATCCTTCTTACTCCCTCCTTGCTGACTATTGGCACTGCAGACTGGACACAGGCACTTGGCATGATTCAGTCTCCGGGACACACACACAACAGGGACCTGCCCCATGCACTGCACACACTGCAGTCCTCCCACCCACAAAACCTCTCCAGGGCCTTCTCTGGGTTTATTTCAGCTTGGAAACCCACCACACCTCTGATGTCATCCCCCACCGGGGCTTGAATTCATTTCAAGTTGACTGGTCCAGCACAAGAAACATTATTTTTATATGTATGAGGTATATCTGTGGTTCATAAAACACCACACAGGACTGAAGTGGCTGGAGACTGAGTGATAAACTGAGGCCAAGCATTTATACAATTGGTTCCGAAAAGGGATTTTTATTGATTGAATGCATCATTTTTTCCCATTATACTGTTGGGGCTACTTATGTCAACTCTGCTGCGTAGACTGAGGCTCCACATACTGCACAGAACTCAAGCATAGAGACCAGGAGGAAAATTAAGAGGCAAACCAATTAATACATCCAGTCTTGTGTTTATTAGATGCCTTTTGAAATGACTGCTTGTTGCCTTTAAAGAAAGACTCGAAGCTCAGTCACTGAAAGTCTGTGAAACGCTCACAGTCTAGGAGGGAATTATTAGTTTTGCTTGCATGAAAACTCTGTAAAACACTCGCTTCATGGCAATTGATGAAGCATTTCAGCATGTCTATTTTATCATTGCATAGAAAGAATCCAAGAACATTTTACTGCCCGCTAGAGCCTTTGTCCATAAGAAGTGAGGGTTTTGTTCCAGCAATGATAAAGACCTCCTGTATAGCTCTTGTCTAGGACTGCGCTTTGAACTTTAAAATTAACCGGTGCCGGTAAACAGGAAACACCAGATTACAGTTTAGCTTGCATTAAATTGTCCTCTTGGCTTTTTTTGTTGTTGTTTTTATGTTTTAGGCAGGGACAAATAAAATGTTGCATCAAAGCTGAGGCCACAAATTGTTTATTTATTGGGGGTATTTTGCACTTTGCATTGCAAGCTGCTGCAACTGAAAGAAACAGGGGTTGGCACGAAAAGGGGAGGAGGAGTGAGAGCTATAATGGAAGAAATGTTACCCAATAATTAAAATTCAGTGGTACTGTAAATCCTAATGGAAACAACAATGTGTCTTTGTGTACAATTAACTCTGGGCTCCAGTTCATGATAAAAATTCTAGCTTGTAAAAAGCCTTGACCTCAATACCGAGAGCTCAACAGAGGTTCACAGATCTGGCTTTAAAGAAAAAAACTTCCACAGAGGGGGAACAAATAATAGCTGGACTTGGTCCCCTAAATATGCTCCAATTATTCAGGGTGGTTGAAGATAAGATACAGGAGAAGTACCAAGGGGAAAACAGTCCCATAGCTCACAAAAAAGTACAAAGTGCTGCTTGATGTCTACAGTAAAAATTCACCCTCCCCCTCTCGTTATCCCAATCTTACATTCTGCAGGGCACCCTGCGTGTTAAAGTCCTAGAAAATCTTTATTATTATTAGTTTAATACTTTTTTAAATGTTAACAAAGCAGACAAAATGAGTTGTTCATTACAGTGAGTGACTGACAGGGAAACATGAAGGACTATTCATTAAATAATTACTACTTTTAGGCAGAAAAAGTTACTGTGCTTAAAGGGGGAAAAACAGTGCAAAATCAAATTGTCTATTCTTTTTTTGGTGGGTGTGTGTGGAAGGAGTAATATCTCATGGAAAAGACAGTTCTACAAATGTCAATCAGTTTGACAAGCAATTATCAGCCTGAAGGAAAGGATGTAGACTGTGGGTAGAGTCCCTCAGAGCAGAGTAGCTCGGGTTCTGTGCCAGGTGATGGTGGGCAGAGTGGGACTTGACCAGAAGAGCAGATCTACAGTTTATCTGCAAGCCTGTGGGAACAGAATCAAACCTCATAACCCTTCCTAATCAACTATAGTTACTTTTGTAGAGGATTTTTTTTTTGTTTCCCACCACTTCTAAAAATGGAAGGACAACATAGAGCTTTATGGATGGAAAATTAATTTTTTTGGAAATATTTTTTGTCACAACTCGGACAAACTAGATTCATACTCAGGCTTGGGGTGTTTCTCTGCAGCAGTGAATCCAGCAGCTGTAGCAGATGCTTCCTCCAAAGAAGGTGAGAAACAGGATTGTCAAAAATATTTAAGTGTCTGAAGCCCTCAGATCCAAATGCAATTATAGAATCATAGAATCATTTAGCTTGGAAAAGGCCTCAAAGATTATTGAGTCCAGCTGTTAACCCAGCACTGCCAAGCCCACCACTAAAACATGGTCCCAAGTGTCACATCTGTTTTTTGAACACTTGTTTGCTCCTGAATCCCCTTGATTGTCCCCACATAGGCATCTACATTTTTTTTGCCATTATTAAAATAGCGCAAGAATCAATTTTTAAACACCTGGGGGATAAAATATCAGAAATGCCTCCTTCACACGCTTACACTGGAAAATAGAGAAAGGCTCTCCACTTGCCTGGCACCTTTCATCAGCAGCAAAGTGATCAAAAAAGGGAGCTGTGAGTTGCTTCTGAGAGTAACTTACAGCCCCTTTCAATGAGAGCTGTGGGTGCTCAGATGTTTGATTGCAAGGCTATTTAGGAGGTGCTTAAAATACAGATAAAGCAGAGAGATGTGATCTCTATGCTTGTGGAAAGCTATAAAAAGAAACAATTCTGCACTTCAACCACTATCTTTTGATCCTTGACCAGAGGTAGGTTTGGGAAGGAGCTTGCTTGTGTACACTGCAGCATGTTAGCTCTTGGCGTCAGGTCTGTTACAGAAGGAATAGAGCAGAAGTAGCTGTTTGTGGTAGAAAGGAAAGAGAGCTTAAAATGAGTGCAAGTGTGGGAAAATAGCACTTTCATGCAAATAATCTTTACAGTGAAAAACTCCATCTGCTCTGGCCCTGTGTATTTGAACTTATTTTATGTTGTGCTGGAGCATGCAGATTCCCTGGGAAATTGCTTAAAAACAGAAGTCCCAGGCTTTTGTGAGTCTATATATCCTTGGCATGTCAGTTAACTCCATTCTCACCTCAGCCATGAAACACCACTGCAGTTGGTGGGATTCCTCAGGAGAATCATTTCCAAGGAGAAATGGCATTGGCATTTGGTCCATTTTAGGCAGAACGGGAACATGTGCACTCACGTCCCAGACGGCTGAGCATGCTGAGAGCTGGTGACAACAGTGACAACCAATGCCATAAGTCTTGCTGATCCCAGTGGGGCAACAGCAAGTCCTTAATCCCCGTGTTGTTTCCAAGTTTCCTGTTTTGAAATTGCCATAATTAAATTCTAAAGACTGAGAAAGCACCAAACGAGTTGCCAAGTTTATGTCAAGCTTTATCAGCTGATCTCATCATAATCCGGTAAATAGCATATCATGAACATCAAATCTAATTAAATCCTCTTGAGATACGGGTTAAAAAACAGACACAAACAAGAATCAAACATTTAAAACCTGCTGCTGTACAATCAGAATTAATCCACAGGGAGAAGTGAATTTCCTTGAAATCTGGACAAATAAGCCTTCTATGTTTTCCCCTCCCCGGTGGCTCACGGTCTCTCTGGCACACACAATCAGAAGGAAAATGCAGTTACTGAGGTTTAATTTTCAACATAGATTGCATGAAATGCACCTCTAAAGTCTGACTTCTGAAGTAGAATACAGGATGGGGCAGACAAGACATATTTCATTTATACATATATTTGTCTCCAATATTCTCAGCAGTACTTTTGGTGCTGTGCATATGTAAGAGAACGCTGTCTTGCCATAGGAAGCACAACGACAAAATCTCTACTGTGGGCTCTAAAGGGCAGCAGTGACGTTGTTGTTCCTAAGTCAGTCTCTTGATCATTACGTTATCTGCCAGGCACCTTTCGAAACACCTCTAATGCACCACAGGTGTCTGTGTGTGCGCACAAGCCCTTAGGGCTACACCTATGCTGCTAGTAAATTAAACAGTGGCAGGTAATATTCCCAGGCATTGGAATTTGATAGTCTACATTGTTAAATTCCTAGAACCTGCCCTGGCACATTCTTGACCTGAATCAATTAGTGTTCTCCCACACATGTCCCAGGAATTTAGGAGTTAGCACAGCCAGAGACCGTTCCCAAGAGATGCCATGGCTTCAGTTATCGCGTGCGGTGACAGGAGGAGCTTGATATTATGGACATGGCTCATTCCAGGCCAGTGGGCCTCATTGCCAGAAAACAGCTCTAATGACACCTAATTTTCTAATCAGAGCTGCTGCCTCTGTGCACGTCTTAGCTTACATCTGCTCTGTACTTAATTTGGGTAGGTCAAAAGAGTGCTCTACCCTAAACAGATCATACCAGAGCTGTATGAAAGGGCAGCTCAGGACTTTATCTGCTGGGTGACCTCATGAACCACAGCTTTCCTACACACAGGCAGGAGCTGCTCTCAAGTCCAAACTTTCCAATAAGTTCCATTAGGTTACAGCAGAGTGGAACATGGTAAATGGGCTTCTTTGTTCCCACCCTTCTTTCTTGATGTGAACTAGCACATCCCTGGTCTCTCTGATAATCAGCAAGAAGTTGATGTTTGCACCCCTTGCAGTCCTTTAAAGAACTCATTCAGAAGAGCATGAATTCATAACAAGCAGTATAATTTCACTCTAGAAAAAAAAAAGAAAGCTGTCTTTTCACCTCCGGGATTAAACTAAAAATCAAAGCTCAGAACGGATTTGCCTCAAGTGAAGAGAACAGCCCCTCTGGTGCGGATTCACCGCACCCAGCTTTATATATCTAAAATAAAACCTCACCTTCTCAAGGCTTCTCTCCAGCCAAAGGAACGTGACACCAGAAGGTGTTTGGTTCATCTCAGACCTAACTTGTGACTTCACTAATGCAAGGAGCATAGGCCAGCAATAGTCATCATTTCCGCATTTCAAATTAATGTCTTTTACCTGCAAATCTGCAGTGCTTCTTGATCTGTCCACTTTTGACACTGCCTTTCAATGGCCTTTCACAAGCCTCACCAACATTTTTCTGTATTTTCACAGAAAATTAACCAGGTGTGTGCCTGTCAACAATTGCAAAAAACTGCTGTCAGAGCTTCAGACCTGATTCAAAATGAAGTTTCTGTTCTCGTGATAAAAACCCCTAAGTTTCATACCGCTCAGGTCACCCTGACCGAGAAAGTGAAGCAGACCCCTTGCAGAGCAACTGTTCATCATAAATGCTTCATTCCCATGTCTGTAATTTCCCCTAAAGCAGTGTTGATTGGCCCTACTACTTACTAATGCCACAGCTATCACCAGAGCGGATGCTGGACTAAGAAATTCTTCTCCTGTACAGGCTTCAATACCACGATTCTGTATGTTGTGATCCTTCAAAAACTCACAGCAAAGATGGGTGTGAATAGATGGATGGATGGGTGGGTGGATGGATGGATGGATGGACGGATGGATGGATGGATGGATGGATGTGGAAGCCAGGGCACAAGAATAGCCACTTAAATTTGCATCCCCACCAAGCAGCGGCTGCAAGGGACCTGCTGCTTCCAGCCATATGGAGAAATGTATCCCAGACACTTGTACTGCAGTACTACTGCCCACTTAAATATTGTTGTGATATGGATTTAAATCAAGCAAACTGCAGTCTGTACCTGTGGCATTTAAAATGTGCTCAAAACAGGATTTTTCTTCCCCACTCACCGACTCCACTCCTTAAAATAAATTTATTTGTGTTGCAGAATCTGAATTTACCTGTCTTTGGAAATGCTTTAGTACAGGATGTTGTGCAAAAGTCGCAATTTGTGATACTTGGGCATTTTTTGTAATACTGTGACTTTCCTGGTCCTGTTCTTCCTCCCTCTCCACATGCCACTCACACTGCCAATCACTCCTACAGCACAGCCCGTGTTTTGGCAGGCTGTGTCCTCAAAGACCATCCATCATTCCCAGTGTCTCCATTAGGATAGTGCACCTTTAGTTCACCCCCTTTTCCATGAGCTCTGCAGTCCAATAGGCAAAGGCAGCTTCAAAAGGAGACCTTGCCAAGCTTATTTACAGAGAGCTAATGACAGAGAAACAATGGCAACGAGGAAGGGAAAAAAATCAATTCACCCGGTCATTTGGCAAGGAAGGAATACACATTTCCCTTCTTTCCAAGGTTTTGCTTTGGGTCCAGAGGGAAAGGTCTGCTGTGTTCAGTGGAAATAAAACTACTTATGTAGCTGAGCATCAGAAGAGCCAGGAAAGTCAGTCACCTGTGATGTCTTTAAAGTAAGACAATACTTAACAGCTTAAAAAGGAAAGAAACTTTAATCTTTGAAGACCAGAGATAGCAAACTATATTATCTGTCAGTGCTATTATTAATAGTAAAAAATACCAATAACACTTTGACAAATTCCAAGCACAGTTGATGATCCACCTTAGCTGATCACTTTTTTGCTAATTGGGTCTTACACCTTCTGGGCTGAGCTTACATGTCAGTCAGCATGAAGTTGTTTATCAGATGTGCATCCATTCCTTCACCCCCTTCAGACGCCATCATTTTAGTATCAAGACAAAGGCACAGGATGAAAACTCTACCTTGACACTTCCTAATTTGTTGCAGCTTTGGTGCTGGGGCTGTTATTGTGTCTTCAAGATTCTTTTTCTCAAAGGCACTGTTCTTCCCCCTTGCCAGTGATGCCTTAGTATGTGGATGTATGTTTGGTACTTAAGGGGCACGTTCCAAGTGCATCAACATCTTCTTGAATCTTGTTTGTACAGCCAAGTGTTGGTGATAACATCTTTCTGTTCAATGTACAGGATCTTTTACTTCTTTGCAAGTGATCACATTTCCGCCTAACGCTTTGGTGGGTCTCCATATTTTGAAAACACCAATTAATGCTGAATTTATACCCAAGCAGTGAATCTTCTTTGGCCTTGGGAGGGGATGCCCTTTCTCTGATGCACTTGTTGAAACTCGAGACTTTCCAAATGTTCCAGCAAGGATCCACTGACTGCAGCTACTTTGCTCTGTGAACACAAACTCAATGTGGCACCTGAGGCAGTGTTTTCTTCCCTTTCACTTCCCTTACCTGTGGAAGCACCCTTGGGGCTGGCTGTGGGTGATCCTGCTGCCACTGGAAGTGATCCTGGGTGTATTCCCAGCCTGCTTATCCCTGGCACTCCATGCTCTGCCTTGCAGCCCCTCATGTGACCCATGTAGGGTGGACACAATGGCCTTGGGCCCCTTCTGCAAGGGACCAGATGGGACTTGCCAGCTCACACAGCCTGGGTTGAGTTCTATCTGCCTTTACAGAAGATACCAACACGAGGTGCTTGGCTTCAGGCTGTCCTTGTGGTCGTCTTTTCTTAGCTACATGTAGATAAAGCCTTTGGCCCAAGGTGGAGCAGCATTTTCTTCCTGTGGATAGCTTGGAGACATTCACAGGAGACAGAAATATTCTGGAGAAGAACACAGTTCCTCACCTCTCATGCCCACCTAGAAGGGAAGTACCGGTGATGTACTGGTTAGAGTCCCCTCCTAGGTGACTGAGGAAAGTCATAACTTAGACTTAATTACTCTAGGTAATGCAGTCCCAGAGAGACCTTATTTCAGCTTCACAAGGTGAAGTTCTAAGGACTCAATATAAAAAAATTTTAATGGAATTGTAGAAGACTGCTGACTGCTATGCAGATAAAAAAATGGGTTTGAATGACTGGTTTGGGGTACATTAAGGTTGTTTGCCAGAAGCTGTTGTATCCTGTTAACTGACATCTCATGGCTGCTTCTCTTCTGTGGCCGCTGGGAGCTTCCCACTGGTCGCAAGGACCCACCACTGACAGCCCTGCTCAAGTACAGATTCCAACTGAGCTAAAGACTCAGGCATGACTCCAAGGCATGACCCAGGGTTCATCCCGGGTGAGCATGGCAGTAGATGGCAGCAGTGCACATCACCCCTAATGCTCCTGGAACCAAGGTGGTCCTGCTTGACATTGGCCATTTCCCAAGGCACAGGATCAATCAAGGTGCAAGATCAACCATAATCATACTCCAGAGGCTCCAAATCCACTCTCCCATTTGATGCAATTATCTTTTTCCACACAGACCTCACATTTCCCAAAACTGAAGGCAAGACCCTGTTGCGCAGTGCTGAGCACCTCTGGCGATGACTGAACTTTTGGGTGTACATCAGCAATCACAAGAGTGGATGAAACCTCTGTAATTGAATGTTCCCTCTACGCTCACATGATGCTGAGCACTCCTGGATGCAGGGACTCGTTTTGGACTCTGCCTGGAGAGCTGAGCTTTTGTGAAGTGAATGAAAAGGCAACAGCCAGGGAACCACCAAGGGCCACCGATGTAAATGCAAGCACAGCTCCAGGCTGAAAACCAAAGAACAGGGAATTGAAAAGCAAAGCTGATGAGCCATCCTCAGTATTAGCACTTGTGGTTCACTTTCCCCTCCCGAGAAGATTTAAGGCCTCAGTGACAGCTGTCAATCTCACCTCCCCTACAACAGGGGTTTGGCTTAAGCGGTGTGTCAGGAGATGGCAAGAGGGATTTCCTTTTTTTTTTTTAAGGAATTAAAGAAGATCCTGTGTCTTTAACCTTCAGGATAACCTTGTTTCAGTCTGGTTCTCATTGCTGGACTGCTCCTTGATGAGCTTTTTATGCCTGATTAATTAGTACACTGAAGGGAAGTGGGGGCTGCTCTGTTTAGCAGCTTGTGCCTCCTTCTGACTAATCCACCACCCAGCTCTACAGCTCCAGAGGGTCTGCAGTTGCCTCTTTCATGCCTCTGGTGTGGGGTTTCATTATTTCTTTCTACCTTTTGATTGTATGCTTCCTATTGATTTAGTCACTTTTATTGAGGGCTAGCTGGAGACCAGTTTAATTTGAGTTTGTAGGCTTTATTTCTGCACTACCACAAAACTTTTCAAAGAAAAAGAAAATGCAGATGCAGGAGTGAATGGTTCAGATTTATGGAGCATTATCTTCCAAAGAGTCACTTTTACAGTGTTATTAATGACAAGAAATCATAATTTTTTAGGAAGATAACTTTGCATATGCCATTATTGCCAGTGTGTGTGCAATCAAGAGAAAAGCATTTTTGTGGTCCTTTAATTTTTAGAAATATGAGCCCATAATAATACAACTTACGCTAAATTATTTTGTGTCCCAGTTTTCCCAGGGGGGGCAGGGAGGAAAACTGACCCTCTTGGTAAATCACTCTCAGCTCTGACAGTAAAAGTATTGGATAAAAGCTAAGCAGTATTACTGGGGATAAAAATGAAGGCAGCTTTCTGCTCAAATAGGTTTTTTTGGCTAAAACTGGAAAAAGTAAAACTACAAAGCAGATGCCAGTGTACAAAGAAAGTCTTTGGCTACTGGAGTCACGGCAGGTGGTGGCTTGGTCACTTTGTCACTCCCTAGGAGTTATGGGGCAGCAGGTCCAATTCACTGAGGATAGAAATGGTGCATGAGTGCCCTTGAGACACCTTGTGCAGCCTGCACACCCCTGTGAGACCAGCCATGCCCTTGGTCCTGCTCTCTCACTTTTCCTCTCTGCAGGTCAGGTGAGGGCTTTGCCCTGGATCAAACAGGAATTAATGGCTTAATGTAGACATGCCCGGGTGAGGCTCTCCAGGCTCGCCAAGGGGGCAGGCAAGGTGAGCAACAGTCCCTCCTGATCACTCCCGATGAGTCAATGAGCTTAATGCTAGCCCGAGGGCGTGCCTGATATCCACGTCTCAGGTGCTGACAGGAGGGGAACAAATCTGTGTTTGAGGAAAAAAAAAGGAAAAGCTTCTTTCTGGGACTGTAACCCCACAGTTACAGCAGGGATTCCTCCAGGCTGTCGGTAGCTGGTGCGGGTGTTGCCCAACCTCTTTTAGGGCTGTTTCTGAGCTTTGGTGATGCTGCTGTGTCCTCAGCAGGAGGACTCCACCAGAGCTGCAAAGTGGCACTTCTGTATTCCAGGGAAAAGCCTACTTCATGGCACCATCCTCAGTGCTCAGGTGCTTTCCTGGGCACGTCACGTGTTAAATTCAGAACTCGCAGAGTAACTAAATACTCAGAGAGACAAAATCTCCTTCCCACTGTAATTCCAGGCTTGGAGCTGTGGAAAATGATCTGGAAGGGACTTGGAGAGGCATGCAGTCCACCTCAGTTCCCAAAGGCAGGATCAGGTCTTCTTATGGGGATCCTTTTTTGTCTAATCTGTTCCCAAAACCATCTGGGGATAAAAATCCACACCCTCCCTGTGTGATCTCTTCTGGTGCTCAGCTCACCTGGGCTTTGACTCACAGAATGGAGAATTCCCCCAGTGTGATGCAAGGCGGGGTTATACAGAAAATATTCCTTTTACGGGAGGCATGGTAAAAAAAAAAATTGGAGATAATACACGAGTATCTCACCTGTCTGGTATTCAGACACTCAGTGACCCTGGGTGACCCAGACCAGGCACTTTAGCTGTAAATAACTTCACAAAGTAACGTGAAATCTGCCTCTCTGTTTTTGAAAACTCTTCCAAAGCCTGCTTTGGTAGGTTGCATTTCAAAATAGAAATGCAACCTGCTGGTTCAGTGACACATGTAACCCTATTTCACCAGAGAGAAGTTCAATCCTCGGCCAACCCAGCTGGGGAAGCTTTAGTTCAGTTTAACTTTGTTAAGGGAAAACTGAACAGCTCGATTGGAGTATCTTTTACCTCCAAAGTACATGACTCAACCTGCATTTTTTCCCCTGGTAAAATCCTGTTCCTTCTGGAGACGCTGATCGGGGAAGACCCCTGGAAACTTTCTGCTGCACTGGAGGGCAGGAGGGTGCTGAACTTTCCCAGGCTCTGCTGAAATATGGGACATGTTGTGGAAACTGAGGAGCACTGTGAAACAAGATGCACATGGTTTTCCATCCTCTTACCTTGGGTTACCCTGAGACGTGGCCCAGTGAAGAGTGACATGAACTGGGGTGCGAGGAGCACTTCCTCTATCAGGATTTCCTGTGTTATCAGCAAATAATAACTATCTCTCCAAAATATCCCTCCCGAGCCACTGCCTGTTGCTGAGGGAATATAAATGCCATTGCACAGGGCATGGGTGAGACATTACAGCACAGCCTGTGGTCCTGCCATGACGAGAGGCACAGCACAGAGCCTGGGAACATCTGGGAGCCCCCTCCACATGGACGGACCTCGAGGGCTCGGTTCCAGCCTTGCCCCACCAAACTCAGGCTTCAAGGAGGCACAAAAATCCATTAATGGGACAGTGTAGCATGTGCAACCTGAAAAACAACCACTACACACACTGCGGAGGAATGAAGTGGTCATGGAGCATGTTGGGCTAAAAATTTCAGCAGTGTCTCCTTAAAGAGCAGCAGCAAGCTGGTGCCTGTGGAGTGCTCCAGGAGCCACATCAGGCCACGTTAGCAATGGCCTGAAACTTCCTTTTGCAATAAATTGACTCAATGAACTCTAGAGCTCTAGCACTGGACAGAAGAACACGTACAGAGTGGAACAGATCCCTCCCCACCTTTCAGAACGGGGTCACACACCGAGCTGAGCTCCCAGTGCCTGCTCAGGTCACTGCCAGTAAGCACCTCCCAGTTCCCAGTTCAGAGGAAGTGAAACGCCTTGGTGGGCTCTGGGACTCCTGATTCCTCTTCGCACGGAACTCGAAGAACTTTCCTGTCCCCTTCACGTGGGCACTTCCCTCTGACACAGAGTGACCAGCCACCTCCTGGCCGCTGCCCCGGCCGCCCACCACGGCCTCGGGTCTGGCTGCAGCAGCAAGCGAGGAAGGCATAGCAACCCAAGCGAATTTTTGTCCCCAGGGTCCTACATTTATGTGGCATCTTGGCAGGATGCACAGAGTGGCTTCTGAGGAGCTGACATCTTAAAGCTCAGCACTGAGGACAGAAATATAGAAACTTACAATAAAAATGGCATGCAGTATGGCTTAGAGCAGCAAAACTACCCATTGTGCAGCCTGGTTAAGTACAGCAAGAACACACACATGTGCAGGGAAGGAGAGAGATTGGGTTTGGATTAAACTGAATTTCCCCTTGACTCCCAGCAGCCAAACTGAAAAATAAATTATTCACCAAGGCTTATTCCCGAAGAAGCCCTGCAGGACTGCAGGCCCAGGCCACTGCCCAGGTGTGTACTACCTAGAGCTCAGTTTGATGGCACTTTGCTATCGAGAGGAAACAAATTAATTTTCCTCCTTTGAAACTGAGAGACGCTTGCATTAGGCCATGCATAAAATAAAAATAAGGGGGTCCTGAAATAAATTACTGAGAGCAATAAGCATCCCAAGCCATTGCCTGCTGAGAGCTGAAGGAAACAGAGGCTGAGATGAGAAGAAAATGCAATTTTATTCCCCCTTTAAACTGAAAGTCTTATTAAAACCAACCCTTTGAGGCTGAGCATTGCTCTCTGTGAGTCAGGGCTGTTTTCTGGGTGTTGAGGGGAGAGAACAGCAAACACCTCACAGTGGGTGCCCTCCTGAGGCAACAGCATCACCTCTGAAATGTGCAGGAGGAACAGTCCAAAGGGATTACCTGGACCTGAACAGAGCAAAAGAGGCTCACAGGACCTGCTGTGGGCAGTTTTCCCGTGGTGGAAGCTCTTCAGGTGCGCACGACCCTCCTGTTGCAGGTCAGAACATCGAGAGACCATTAAAATATTCAGCTTGGAAGTTTGGGGATGAAATTAGTGATCTGCTGTGAAAAGTATGCAGATTTTTGTAAAGAAGATGCTGCTGTTCTAAGTTAAAAAAAAAAGAAATTCCCAGCGAGTGAGACAAGAGGAGCAGCTCCCCTCCCGCCTTGCAGCCAAACACAAGGTGATGTTTTGTTTCTGACTAAAACTAAACCATTACAGGAAAAATGTCGCTTATCAGGAAGTTTGCTGTAGGTTTTGACAGTCCAGCAGTGATTTCTCCAGGGACAGCCTGCTCCCTCGTCCTTTGCTGGCGGCGGCAGATGTAGGCAGCCGCCCTGCCCTCTCCCCTGTCTGCCTTGCGGCTTGGTTTAGAGTCGCAAAGGGTAAAAAATAGCCTAAGAAATGTGTGCAGGTCTTATCCTGCCTCTTCTTTTCCCTGTCAGGGTTATCAGCCCCACGCTTTTGTCATCACCAGTAAAAAGGAGCAGACCCTGACCCCGTCAAAGCCCTGGTGCCAGTGCCAGGGCAGCTGTGGGGAGCCCCGTGTCACCCTGGTGCCCCACTCCTGTAGGAGACAGAGGGATAACGGGGTTGCAGCAGGAATGGTTTGCTCAGGGAGCAGCATCCCTGTAAGACCTGCCATAGTTCAATAGACATATTTGGTGACAGTTTTAATTTGGGGAGATGTCTGCAAAAACAGGAAAGGAATAAAGGAGGTTGGTTCCATTTTGCTACGTATCTCTTTCCAAGAGGATATTTCTGATCAGCTTCTTAATGCCCTCTTAGTGGTGAGGCGAGATCTGACAAAACTGTAGTAATAATTTTATCATTTATGGTCTTAAAGCACTCAATTTCTATCATAAGTCAATGAAATTAAATTAAATATACAGAGAGAAAGCGTGGGTCAAGTTCTCTGGATTTTGGGTCATTGCTAATAATGTAGCCAGATTAAAAAACCTTAAAGTTCACATAAAGTGAAAGGACAGGCTGAGCTGTACCAGAGTTAGGAAACTGCCGAATGCCGAAGGAAGGGAACAAAGTGAAAACCAGACAGTGAATCATCGCCACTCGTGTGTGCAAAACCCGACTGGGAATTCAGGCAGGGCCTCTTGTTTTGCTTCGCCCATCCCTTTTATTCTTTTTGCAGGTTATTAATACTTGTGCTAAGCAGCTGTTTGAGGTGTCCCAGAAGGAAACTTCCCTCCAAGACTACCTACAGCATTTTTCTTTCCCTGTAACCTTCCCCAGTGTCCCTCCACCCAAACCTCACTGCAGCAGTGCAGGACAAGGAGGTGTTTGGCTGAGAAGGGCTTGCTGAGGTCCCTTTGAGTCTTTGCTGACCTGACAGGCTCTGACTGACATCCTTGCTCTAGCTTGACATTAAGACACAATTTTAAAGACGGAATTGAATATTTAAGGGTACATTTAAAAAATGTAGAAGGGGAGTAAATTAAAGATTAAACCAGATAATTTCTTCTAAGCGATGTAGTGTGCTTCTAGATCTTTTAAAAAGGAGGGACAGCATTGGCAAAAGATATTTTCTGGCTGGCAGGCAAAAAGAAGAGTAGAAGACTTGAGGGCAACCTGTCTAAAAGAGGCATGATCTTTTCACCCTTTTTATTTTGGCTACAAATTGCAAGCAGCATTTCTGTCTCATTGATTGCATTTGCAGTGGGTTTGCCCAGAAGTAGCAGACGAGCTGGGAGTTAAATCGGAGTAAATCAGAAGCCACCAAGGCAAGGGAGATAAGAACCCACTGCACTCCAGGACAGGTCAGAATGGGGTTTGTGGTGCTGGTGAGTGGTCAGGATGTGTCCTGAGCTGCAGCTGCACAGGCAACCCCAGCAAACCATCTCAGCATGTCATCCCCAGCCTCAGCGCAGCACCTGGACCTGCCTGGCAGGCTGGGGGGGCCCTCACCTGCAGAGCATCTGCCAGCACAGCCCAGGGATGGGGTAAGGAGCAGTCCCAGTGGCAGCAGCAGGACCTGGAGGGGTAGAAAATGCCCATTATCTCCCAGTCTGCCTTTAGCACAGCCCACTTAAACACCTGTAATTTTCTGAAGACACGGACAGGTTACTGCACTCTTCAAGAGTACTGCTTCTGGCAAAAACAGAATAAACCAAAGAAAAGAACCCAAACCCAACTTTACTTTAAATTTAACTCTCTCTGACAGGGATCATACTTTTAGAAGCACTTTCCACCATGTTAATACTTTCTGGACATGCTCAAACACCGTCTGATGTTGCATTGAGGGAAATCAGTGAAGATTGAGGCTCATAAATCCTGAGGAACTACAAAAATAATTAAATTCTTGTGTGAGGTATTTGTGTGCAGAGCAGTAGTTTGCAGGTCTGTGTTTTCCAGATACCCCAAACGAGCTGTGCTTGCTGCAGGGGCCAAGGAATGGCTCTTGCTTTTCCAGGTCCTGCCCCATGTGGGGGTCTGGGGAGCCTGGCACAGGCAGCTTCAGGGGGCACCATGCCATGATGCCATCACCTTGTTTCCTTCTCAGCGTAGCTGTGTTTGTTGGGATCACCAGCATGCCAGGGCTGTGTCACACCCCATCCTCCTGGGTCTCAGGAAATCCTCTGCCCATCCACAAGTGCTCCACTGACGCGATGCAGATGGCCCAGAACTCACTCCCTGCTCCTGTGCCCTTCCTGGTGGCAGAAACGGCACCATGAGGGATGTGTCCTGGGATGTTGGATGTGAGGGCAAAGCTGCCTTTTTCCTCCTTTGGCTCTTCCAGTCACAAAAGACAAGGATCTCATAGTCCCAGCACTATGCTCATAAACAGGCTCTGAGTCCTGGACACGTCGTGACCCCAGGCTGCTTGGAAGGAGAAAAATGGAAATAACAGAAGAAAAGCTGCTCTTGACTCCTCACATGGTGACTGGTACCAGGAATCAGCATCGATCAGCTAGGGGTTCTGCTTCCATGAGCAGTTCAGAAGCGCTCAGAGGGCACACCTGATCCCCCACAGGTATTCGTTCCGTGGCTCCTGATTCTTTACAACATTGCATCACTAAATAAAATGCTGCACCTAACTACACAGGTGAGCCTCTCCACACTGTCCAGGGGATGTGCTTGCAGGTGGAGTCAGCCAGGGATGGCTTTGCTGGACACACTGGGCTCCAGCAAGCCAGCTGAGAATTCAGATTATTCTGAGTAGTTCGCACAGTTATTCTCAGGAATGAGTCAAACAATTAAAGTAAAAACCCTGAACTACTTTTTCCTAATGAAAAACTTACTGGTTTAGGGTTCTAAGCCCCTGGCTAGGAACCTTCTTTTTTCCTCTTCAGGGCTGGGTGCAGCAGAGCCTCCACTGACCTCAGCTGAAGGTGTCTGCACATCATCTTCAATTTAGGCTCCACTTTTGACAGTTCTTAGGCTTAATATGGGTCTCTTGCTGTAAAAATGACTTTTCTCTCTCGGGAGAATTCAGTGAGTTTGAAAAAAATACCCAGAAAAATAAACTTTCTTCTTCCCTTAAAACTTCAGTCTGAAATATTGTTTTGGAATGGAAAAGCCAGAATGGAAAGGAAGTCCCACAGTGCAACCACCAAAATCCTGCAGGATTTAAAGCAGTGGGATTATTTGAGTAGTTCCTGTGGGTGTATGTTTTCCCTGTGCTCCCCTAAGAGCTGACTCCCAGCATGTGCCAGCTCAGGGTGGGGAGCAGAGGGGGAGATGTGACTGACTGTGCCTCCACAATGCACCTCATTGTCTTTTCTTCTCTTACAGCTGTTTTTGTGAGTGTGGGTTTTGAGGGACTCTGCGTGTGGGTTTTGTGTGCGAGGAGACTGCAGGGATTTAAAGGGCTGCGTTTGGGGAAAAGCTAAACTCAGCCTCCACGTTTGCATGCTTTGGATTACACACCTAGGTCTTGCCCACTCACTTTGTGTTGGCTACACTTTTGTTCAGGCAAAAACTCACATGGGAGCGTTCAGACTGTCCACATGTGCAAATTGGAGGATTAGCTCCCTGACAATTGGTCCAAAAACACAGAAATGGTGATTTACAGGCTCAGCCAAAATAGCAGGTCACATTCTCTGATGGAGGAACTTGGCATTGCATTACTGAAATCGGAGGAGCTTTGCAGATTTACACCAGCTGAGGATTTGGGCATAGGTGTTTCCTGAGTGAGAAAAATCTGAAGGGAAAGAACTACTCCATTCAGTTTATTTTTACAGAGCAGAGTCTACAGAAAGTGGTCACTTTGCCAAAGAAGCCGGAATCACCTCACGGCTTTTGGTGCATGAGCAATAATGCCTTAAGGGGATTCACAAATTTGTGCTGTGACAAAATTCTACCATTCCTGCCAAGAAACGGGAACCACTGCAGTTTAATGTCCTTTTTCTTTTCCTAAACAGAGGTATAAATGGCATTTTTGTACTTGGAAACTTCAGGCCCACACTTTCACCCTGCTAATTGAGTCTGCATTCGCAGCTGCAGTAAAGGACCACGTCCCTCATATTGCACACGAAGCCACGCGTGCAGGAGTTTTCCTGAACACCATGCTGTCACTGCCACAGGAAATGTGTTTCCCGTGCACTTTTCTTGCTTTATTTTCTTTCTTTCTTAGCTCATCACACATTGTTGAAAGTGTAGGGCATCCTCTGGGGCTGCCTCATTCATCTGGGGTGTCTCCTCTTCCCTCATGATTCCCACCTTGCTTCAATGACTTGTAGCTCTGGGAAGGGTTGTAGGGACGGAAACGGTTTTGCAGAACCCACAACCACTGGAGTTTGAGACCTGTACTTTAAATGTGCCTATAATGTGTCTGTTACTCACTGCTTTGTTTCACTGGGTGTGTCATATGCCATTCTCCCTTAACGAGGAGCTGTTACAAGGCAAGTTTATTCACCCTTGCCGGGTGCTGGAAGATCAAACCACGTGGGGTGACAAGATTACAAACACTTTGCTGGAGGGCTGAAAATACTCTGGAATGGGATGAGAGATTTAACGTGCTCACAGAGCCACAACTTGCCAGCAGGAGGAAGGTGGTATCGTTCCAGAGAGCGGAGGAAATCATAACTGGGCAAGGATGAGGTGTGTAAGTTACAGGAAACATTAAAATTCAACAAAATCTGCTCTGACACCCAAGCCTCAAATAGTGCTTCTGGGATGGATTAATTATTCAGGCAGAAATCCGCACCCACCCAAGCTTGCTACCTGCAAATCTGCCAAACCCAGCCCAGCACTGCTCCTTCAGATGCACAGCCACCCTTCAAACATTGGTATTAAAATTGTACAGCTCCTTGGAGACACTACTACGGGGGATTGCAAAGTGAACACCACTGCAGCAAATCGCTGGTTTGGCAGGAGGTCATGAGGAGCCCTGTGCTGGGAGCTCCTGAGAATGTGGACAGCAGAACCAGCTGCACGGGAAGAGGGGCGGCCCTGAAGAGCCCAGAGCAAAGGGAGCAGAAAAAAAAAGTCAGCTTCATGAAAAAGCAAACAGGCTGTCCTTGGAGAAGGCTACAAGGAGAAACATGAATTTGCACTCAGTTGCTCAAGATGTTACAACCCCAGCTCCTCTTGAGAGTCCCTTTCTGAAAATCCTAGCGAGCACTTCCTATCCAATAAAGAATATTACAAAAAGAAAAAAAAAAAAAACAAACCAGCTTCCCTCTACTTGTATGTCTCACTTCAGACACACAGACTTTTTTATTTGTAAGGTTAATCTGTTTCCTTTTTTTGGAGTTGAGATGAGGTTTTCTTCAAGGTCCAAGTAGGTACCATGGGCAGTCCTTTGCCTTGTGCTGCGTGGGCAGCTGCCACCTGCCTAGGAAGGCCTGCTTAGGTAATTCAACCTAAAAATTGTTGGCTATTCAAGAGATATCAATGAGGACTGTCACTTTTTCCTGGTCCCTTTCTGTGGCACATTGATGGCTCCTACTGAAGATCTCAGTACAGGGTATTGAGAAGTTGCTGAGTATGACTAAGACTGGAGATAGTGGTGGAATAAAAATGTGCATCTGCCTGATGCTTTCTCATCTTGACATAAGACACAGATTCAGGATCCTCAGAGTCTGAGGCCCAGTTTTCTTAGTTCTAGCCTTAATCTGGTCTCAGATAAGAAGGCTGGGTTGGCCCAAATGGTCCCACAGCAATTTGCAGTAGGAACGGGATCGGTTGTTTCCTTACAAAGAACTATGACAGCCTGGAAAGGGGAACTCACAGCATCTGCTCACAGAGGAGATTTCAACATCAGGCATAGCCCAAGCCTGGTGAGTAATGAAAGCCAGGGGGACAGAAGGTCACAGGCTTGTGCCTAAGAGGTGAGAGACACTAAAGAAGGTGGAAGTGGGTTTCCAAGTAATGAAAGGTTCAGAAGAGCTGAGATGACAGCGAGCAAAGATGACAAGGGGGGCGTGGGAGACTTCAGGATGATTTTACCTCAAACTGCAGGATGAAAACCTGAGAGGAAATGTAAGAGGAAACATTACACAAGCTCTAGGGAAAAATAAACCAGAGACCCGTATAAGAGATTTAACCCATGTGTCCCTAACACGCTTACCCACACCTCTGCACTTTGGGGAAGTTCAGCCATGAACTCGCTTGCACCTTTGCCCTCTGCCCCGCTCCTTCTGAAGGATAAAAAGTGTGAAAAAAAAAAATGAACTGGTAGGAGGAATGTTCTATAAATCATCCAAGCAGAAGTAGAGGTCGGACTTAATTTTTCACTTGTATCTTGCTGTTGATAAGAAGGTGATTTCCAAATCAATAGACCCTAAAGAGAGATACTATAAAGGCCTTCAGGAAAATTTTACATGCACAGAGGCAAAGTTGCAGAACTGGGCCCTAAGTGGAATTAAAAATGGTTCAAGCAATAGTATAGAATGTTGAAAAAGCATTTAAGGAACAGTGACAGTATTTTGGGGACATTTGTTGGCAAAACTTAAATATGACCACAAAGGAAGCATATGCACAGTCAATCACCTTAATACCACTACTTAATGAAGGGGATTGGGAATTAGGAAGATCTGGATGGCATAAAATCCGAGCAGGGGAGGATGGAATGAAGAGGTGATGCCTGTTACCTGGAGATAAAGGGAACACAGAAAAAGAGGAGATCATGAGGGTATCCAGGCAGCTGCAGAAAATCATCCTGCGGAGCAGTGTTTGTGGTGAGAGCAGGGAAAGTGCCTGTGTGTGTAGGAGTGCATGAATGAGATGAATCATTTTCAGAAGCAGAGTCCCGTGAGCAGCAGAACCAACGTAGCCCTTGGACATAAAGCTCAGGACTGACTGACTCGATTTATTGATGTCTCACAGGGGATGAGCTCATACACCAGGTTCAGTGGGAGCACTGACAAAATCATTTTCCTTAATCATTTTCCTGAACCCAGGCACCTCTTTTCCTAAGACTTATAAGCACTTAATATCTTTCAATGCACTGACAAATGGGTTGAAATTGGGTAACAAGTCCAAGGGATATTAGGGAGAAATAGATAACATGCTATAATTTTATTTTTTTAAACCATAGATTTTTTAATTGCATTTATCTAGTAAATTACTATGAGCAAGTTGAAGCTGATGGAGCTTGCTCCCAGTTCCACAGCCTCATGGTGTTGGAGAGCTGGGTTATCCTCACCACTTGCCATGTGAATATTCAGCCTGCTGTAAATGGTGATGGTACAACCAGTTCCATCCCTATGGCAAAGGCAATTAAAAGACTCTGGAAGATTTTATTACCTGGAATAGTTGAAAAATCGCAAATGTTTTAAAGTACTGATCAAAACTTTACTGATATTAATTATGTTTTCAGGCATTTTACTACTTCCTAGTTTTCAGCAAAGGCCAGGAGAGGCATCAAAGAACTGCCACAGTGGTGACTGTCCCCACCAGCAGCAGTCAGGAAGTCCTGTTCAAAATTCCATTTTCCTTTGGGAGAAAAATGTGTATTTCTAGGCTTGAGTACTTTGAGCAAAATCTGTGTATCTAAATGGAATTGCTGAACATTTTAGCCAAGTTTTTCCAAGGGCTTTTGCATTCAACTTCAACAAGTCAAAGAATCAAGGCCAGTAAAATCTTATGCCCTGAGGGATGATCAAGAAAAATGTTTCTAGAAGCTTCTAGAAAATACACTTAGCACTGTGATTGAACCCTGAAGAAATTAACCTCAGAAAAGACTGAAAATCAGAGCTCTCTGTAGATTTGCTAATTATTCTATGAAATTGAATGGGGAATCTTAAATAGCCGTTAGACTTAAGTGTACATTTTCAGATCCATTATAATTACTTCTCATCTACATGAAAGTAATACCCTAAACAGAGAGTGCTGAATGATTGTAAAGGACAGTAAAGTCCCTGTCCAGAGATACTTAGAATCAGTGCAAATATCAGATGGAAGACAGGGGTAAAATAAGCAAGAAAATGAGCATTACAATAGCAGGCAGATGGCTGTGCTGGGTAGAAAACGATTTCTCTTCCTGAAAAATATTTGAGAATTTTAAAATGTTCCCAACCTGCATGTAGAGGAAGCTAAATCTTTTCAATGTGTTTTGCTGAAACCATTAAGAAAAAGCAAATAACTAAACAGTTTGGTTTTCAGCAACATCAAAAATTATTCCCCAAACTGAAAGAAAAATTTGAAAACACTGGAAATAGCCAGAAGCTGGATGTTTTCTGCTTTGGGTTTGTTTGTTTTTAAGTAACTGGAAAGTTCCTCCCAAAAGAACAGAAAAAGTAAAAATTACTTTTGTTTGTTTGTTTGTTTGCTTGGAAAATATTTTGTGGGGAAACACTTGTGATTCGCTGCTCACCATGCTTCGGAATCAAATTGTCAGAGCCTGGGAGCTCCTTTCTGGCTCTATCCAGGCCTCCACTGCTCATTAGCAGCTCTGGAAACTCCAGACCAGCTCAGTGTGACATCCTGTGCTTAAAACCAACTTTGTTACTCCATGCCAAGTTTCGAGCAAAGGAGTAGAATCATTTTAATTTTGTTTTTTCATCTAAGTGTGGTCAGCCACCTGCCTTGCCTAGATGAAGAAAAGCCTCTTTTTTTTTTTTGCAGCTGCAGTGGGGAAAGGCCCTGTGCCTTTGCACCCTCACGTGTGGCAGGGCTGGCCCTGCACCTCTGTGTCTGTTCAGCAGACACGGGGGCAAGCAAGGACAGGCTTGTAACAAGCAGGGGCACAGGCAAGTAGATACCCAAAAAAGCAGAGCTGATGTTATTTATCCTTAGCTTGGGGTTTGTAGTAGCTGAGTACAAAATCTGAAGAACCACCCAGCTGCCATACAATGGATTCATTTTTTTTTTTATCTTGTCAGCCACTAGGAAAGCGTTTCTCTTCAGTAATGAACAAAATAAAACCACCACGGGAACCACTGCAGTCTTACCTTCCCAAGCTGCCCCTTTTGAATGGTGGATTTGGTGTGTCGTTTGTGGGAAGAGTCAGGGTTTGGTCTTCAACTAAACAGGTGAAATCCCTGGGCTTTGGGACACAGGAGCTACATCAGGAGAGGAGAGGAGCTGTGGAAATCCAGTCCTAGGTCTAAAGGCTTGCAGGACAGAGGAACTTGTGAGCTGGTTTGGGACCAAGGGGCTGCATCAGGTCCTGGACATTCACGCACAACAAAAAGCTGCCCATGGCATAACTCCAGCTGGCAGGGAATATTTCTTCCATTCCTGCATCATTTTCACTCAAATAAAATTGTTGTTAAACTATGCCTAAAACCTACGAAAATGGCCAGAGGCACTTCATTGACAGCTATAGCAATTCTATAGGATTATTGACCCATCCTTAAGAATCTTAAAGAGAAACAAAGCCACCAGGAGAGATGTATATAGCAGCTCAAAGCACAAAATAAATATATTCAATTCCATTGCTGAGAGCTCCCCCCTGCCCATGAGGGGCACCCACAATGGCCACAGAGAATCCAAATGCCTTCGATATTTGTTGATAAGGAAACAGTCTGTTCGTTTATTAATTTTTAGAAAATGTTATGGCATTTGTACAAGGCAACATTGGTTTGGCTGCTATAGATCTTGCACAGGCTGACTCCTCCGTTTAACTTTCTATGTTCTAAATAGGTCCCATTGACTTTCATGAGTCTGCTTGTAAGTAAAGATAACTTAGGATCAAAGCCCCATAAACTGTGTCATTAAGTTTTAAGAAGTCTGAAGCTGCACCTTCTGTTCCCCAGCTGTACCAGCATCTCCCATGAGTGCTAATGAGACCACTTCTCATGTCACTGTTCTCTGGACATCAGAAGACACAGGTTTGATTTTAGGCTTGACTGCACAGATGAAAATAAGCAATAACCCATAAAAATCAGTGTAGGTACACATGGCAGTCAAAATATAGCTGATGAAGTTTATGTTCGTGCTGAGAACCCTCCTGAAGTTCAGTTCTCTGCTTAAAACACATGATGCATCTGGTCTATTCAGTATGTTAGTAGAGCTCAATAGAATTGATTCTCCATATATTTGTCAATAATTCCAGGAGAAGAAAAAATAAAAATTAAAAAAAAAAAAAAAAAACAAACAAACAAACAAAAAAAACCCTATGCTGAGATTAACAGAGTGATTCAGCTCAGGAATGTGTGGGAAATATGACTCAGATTTTAGCCAAAGTGACTGTCTCCTCCACACCTTGTAGGAGAGTTTTCCTGGAAATCAGGCAGGGTTTTACTGATATCAAGGTCTCATGAAGTAGGAAGTGAGAAAAGAGAAGTGGGGAGGACTTTGTCTTTCTAGAACCTTTTCAAGCCAGTGCAGAGGTATGGGAGAGAAGAGGATGAAAGCATCATCCCAACACTGTGTTTTTACTGCTGTCTTCAAAATAAATTAAAAAGATAGAAGCTGCTGAAGAACCCCCAAGACAAAGGTTGTTCCAGCAGATGCTCTTTGGCTTTACCTAAAGTGCAGAAGGAAGAACAATTTCCAGTGACTCCAGGACTGGACACTTCCCACAACAAGCACCCCTGGCTGTAGTTTCCACAGCCAAGAGGGACTGCGGGAGTTCCGCTGCATCCCAGCCAGCTCTGCCAATGAGGATGTGGGGCCCAGACCCACAGGACATTTTTGGAGCCACTCAGCCCTGCAGTTTCTGTGTGACAGCTCAGAGAAGGTGACAAACACCCCAGGTGGGACTTCTTGCTTCCCTCACAAGCTTTTTTGCTAGATACCATCCAAGATGACCAGCTACTGAGTCACCTCTGCAGCCCTCAGCTGTCACCTCCTTGCAAAGGCACAGCTTTCCCTGAATTCTGTGAGCATTCCTGCAAAGGGGGGTTTTATCCAAATAAAGAAGCCAGAATTTGAAGGAAGATGAATGGCAGAGAAGTCAGGAGACAAATTCGTGCCACCACCCAGCAAATGCTGCTTTTCAGGACAAGACAGGGAGTAGCACCTAGTGCAGGTTCCAGGCAGCACCAAAACACCAGGGGACACCTTTTGCTGGGACAAACATGCTTGGAAAAACGTGGATGGTAAAACAAGCATATCCTGGACAGGGGGCACCAATAAATCATTCATGAAAAGAATAGGAAACATCATAGCCAGGGCAAAGAGAATGCTAATTTTCTTTGCAACCTGATCAAATGGAATGACTGGCCTTGAGGGATGCAGCCATTTTGGGGGTTGATTGCTGCAGTTAATACAGAGCATTAACTTTGCAGCTTTGCTCCAGGCAGAACTTGTCCCAAGTGATCTAAAACTTTCAATGCACTTATTCTATCACAAGATTTGTGTGCGTGTGAGACTGCCTAATTAATTAGTTTCTTTTCAATATTAATATGCAGAAAAGTTTACTGCCTCAAAGGTGTGTCAATATATACATTTTTCTGGTTAAAGAAGCTTGCCTTTGGCTATTCTAAAATATAAAAACTATTAATTAAAGTATACAGCACTTTAGAAAAAAAAAGAGATCGAATTGCTGAACTCTTTGGGGAGAATTGCTACAGAATTTGTGCCAAATGTCTCAATTAATTGATATGCTAAAATGAGCAACCTGGAGTATTTTAGTAAAGATTTTTCACAAGGCTTCACCTATTCCCTCCCAACCATTAAAGAATACTGTTGAGTGATTTCAGACCAGGCGGAATCAAGAAAAAACAAAGGCACAAACTCCTCCCAAACCTGTTGAGTTGCTCCTGTCCCTGCATAAGGAGCTGCAGGGACCTGGGAAGTGTGGAGCCCTTACGGAGCTGAGGGTTGTGCTCTCCCCACCTCAGACCCGTCCCTGGCAGAGGTCAAATGCCACCAGGTTGGTCCCTTCCCAGGCTGGCATGGCCCGTCCTGACAAGAACAGGTCATTGCAGAGTGCAGCCTGTCCTCAGCAGCACCTCCCTCCCTGCGCCTCGGACCTGGGAGACACCAACAAGGACGGAGGAGAAGTAACATTATTGCTTTCATTTTTGCATATGGGAAACTAGGTATGAATGCAAGACAGGTCTCCAAAGCAATTTCTTCATTATTTTGTCTTGCCTAAAGAGCTTCAAAAACAATTTTCTCTGAGTGATTTTTGTCAGAGGTTATAGAGGAAGCCTCTGGAAAAGCCAAAGGCCAAGAGCTGTGTACAAAGCCAGTATTTTAACTGTATAACTATTCTTTCTCCCCAGTGGGTGCCTGTATAAAATATTTACCAAATTATCCTTCCCCTTCTTAAATCTCCCATAGCATATGATATTATCCTTTCCTACCTGGAAAATCCTGCCATAAACCTCCACCAGTGACTGCTTAATATGCTGAGCACAGCCTTGCAAAGCCCTTCAGAGAGCCCTCCCAGCCTGTCTGGACCCCGAATTACTGCCTGCAGACACTACAGCAAACATTCCAGGAAAGTGGAAGGAAATAAAGTCTCTTATCTTAATCAGTCTGATGAGCTGATGAGGCAAAACAGCCGATGTCCATGGAGCAAGGCTGGAGTAAAGGGCAAGAAACTGTGGCTGCTAACAATATAAACAGCCCATCAGTGTCTTCTCACAGTGGGATGCTCGGGTCAGGAAATTTGGGTGGGTTTCTTCAGCAAAAATCTTCTGGCCAGAAAACTCTAATTTTGCAAATGCAGTGCTATCATTTTGGGTTTTTTTTTCCCGAGCAGGTGATTATTATATTTCACGTGCGGGGTTTCCATAAGCACAAGTTGGCTGGTTGCTATGAGGTGATAGAAGAGGTGGCTGGTGCAGAGAGTCTTTGGGCTCCCTTAGTTTCCTGCTTGCTGAGGCTAAAAGAAGGATGGGAGAGAAAGTCAGGAAAAGGAAAAGCTGTGAAATATGCCTGTTCTTTCTTCCCCAGCTCCCTGTACTTGCAAGGCAGGTCTCCGCAATGTAAGAGATAAGCAGCTGCTCAATGTAGGAGCAGTAGAGTTAAAAAAAATCGTGTGCTTTATAGATGTTATTTGATCTCTAATAAATACACTGAATATGGGATTTTTGCATGGCGCTTTGATCCCAGGGAAGCATATTCCAGCCAAGCTGCTGCCACCCCTCTAATGAGCGGTGTTGGAGGCCCTACATAAACCGTGGCTGGTAAAAGTGGGGAGGAAGAATGCAAACTCCGGCATCCCTGCTGCAAAGTAGGTCAAGCTCCTCCAAAGGCAGCGGCACCACGTCATTGCTCCCGTGGTGGCAGACGCCCGTGCAGGCTGAAGAGCTGCCCGAGCTGCGAGGGCAGGTGAGGTGTGAGGGGGTTCAGAGGCTCCGTTGGCGCAGCAGAGCAGCTCCATATGGCTCAGCCATGGTCACAGCTCCGGAGCGAGAGCTCTGGCAGCCCAAGCTGAGAGCTGCAAAGGACTGAGACGTTGCTACAGCAGATGCCTCATGTCTGGTACAAAACTATCCTGGACTCGCTTGCAAAATCCGAAACTGCCAGCAGAACAAAAAAAAAAAAAAAAAGTTTTTTTATTCTAGGATTGGCATATGACTTGGACCTTGCAAGGCTTTAGAGGCTGTGCTCCAGCTGTATTCAGCTGCAACCACATCCAGGTGCCTTCCAGCCCTGCTCAAAAGTGTGGCTGCTCGCACAGGTACCTTCCCGACTCTACAGGAACAGACACTGGGCTCTCCAACGTGGTCTGACCAAGTGCCAGGCACTTGGAGAGCCAAGCTGCTTTATCTGCACGGCTCAGAAGACTCCCCACACACATGGGCTTTTTAGGATCAGGAACACCTGTAGGTCTAGGGGAGTCCTAATTCACAGCTGACATCTAAGGTGCTGCAATCACATTGCTAATAGACCAGCTAAAACAGGAAAGGAGCCTTTACCTGCTGCCAGCTCCTGTAATAACGTGTCCTAAGAGCACTTTCTTGCTCTTTCAAGTCATGCACACACAAGTTGCTTTACAAAGTGGTCTCTTGTCTGGGCCTCACAAACTTGTTTTACTTATGAGGTGTCTTAGATTGGAGCAAGGACTGCCAGAGGGGAAGCAGGGTTACACGGGATTGCACCACAGAAACCACCCAGCTGCAGTGGGTTGCTCTTTTTGCCATGGGCTGACTTGCTTATGCAGGTTTGCACTGTTATCAAACGTTTGTTACGACACGGGAAAAAATACTGAGCTGAGCCAGGCCTGTTCTGTGATCTGGATTATCCACTCTCTGCTTCCCCACGGGAGCTTTTTGGAGAGAGTTTTCTATGCTAACCAAAGAAACCCTCCTCCTGAAAAGCCTATCTATGGGAGAAGAGACTGGCAGCAACTGTCTTTAAAGAGAGTTTCTCAGTTGCCTGGAGCAGCGTGAAAGATGTTATTAGTCCTTCAGCTGGAAAGACTCAGATGGGATAGGCCTGAGTGCCAGCCTACAGGCTGTTAGCATCTCTCTAATTCCTTTCTTAACTTTTCAGCTGAATAAGGGACAGTATTGTGTTTCTGCTTGTTTTCACTTTATTATTTGAAATTTTAGAATGGAATTGGCACACCTGAAACTTTGACAGTCTGTCTGCAGGAGATGGGCTGGGATTCAAGGAAACTGCTTTTAATCCTGTCTGCTGGCTGTGGGTTTTCCCCAAATCTCATTTCCTATTGTAGGTTTGGATGGCTTCTAACTCCAATTAGCCTTACACAATAAAAACAGGGGGCTGAGTTTCAGAGGGTGTCTTGCAGGGACAGGGGTATCATAACTCAATGTTGGGCAAGGCTTGTCTATCCTCCATGCCTCCCTTCCCTCCAGAAATTAGGATTTTACCTCTTAAAACATGAGCTTTTTTACAAGCAATTTAAGGGCTCTTCTACTCTCAGCGTTCACCATTTTCAGGTTTTTGCCACATCCATGCTGGCTGGAAACCTTCTTCTCTTAATTAATGCTGGAACTCTGGGATATCCATATGACTCCAAGGTCTAGGGTTTTAAGAAAAATGCCAGGTGTCATGAGACTCCTCATAAAATCATGACAGTTAGCAAGCTGAATACACAAAGAACAGTCTTGTACCTTTTTTTTTTCTCTAAAGTTACTTCTATTTTAGTATAAGGAATCCTAGAAAGAAAGAAAAAGAGAAAAGTGCCCACAAAAGATCCTTATGTCATGAAGCAAACCCTGGAATAAAAGTCTCTGCTCTGTTCCCCTAAAAAGAGGTAGGCTCTGAAGGTGCAGTCTGTCAGACAATACACCAGTTTGTAAAGGTATTGGAAACACTTGTTGGAAAAGCCAGAAACTGCCAGTTGAAAACCGAGGGTTTAAAATGTGAAGGATCAAAATACAGCAACATTAAACCCTAAAAAAGAGGGTAAAATTGAACAAAGAATCTGGGCTGTGACTGGTTGTCCTCCAGTAATTCTGAAACCCAGCTAAACATGGAAAGAAAGGCCCTGAAACTTCTGCCGGACAGAACTGGTGTTTATAACTTGAAATGGTGATGCTGGATGTTTGACTTTTCATTACAAGCAGATTATTAATGTTTTCTCAGCCCTGGTGTGTCACAGAATTGAAACCACTGTTATGAAGAACAGTGTCATTTTGTAAGCTGTGAGAGGTCTGTGGCAGCAAAGTCTGCGAGGGCTCTCCCCACACGGGGACCTGCCGTGGTTCATCCCCGTCCATGCAATACTGCAGGTGCCTGTGGAGGAAAGAAAGGTGGGGATATTGTGCTGTTTGTTGTCATTTCCAGGAATAAACTCCTCCATTCACCAGGGATGCTTGGAGAGCTGTTAAATTGTCTTTGGGTTTTGCTTTGTTTTTTTCCATTGACAATAACTTTTTCGACTCTGTGGCCAATTTAATCCTGGTCTTCCTGCTCCTCTGACTGCTGGGGCTGATCTAGAGCCGAGCTACCATGGGGCCAACCCTCTTAGCAAGGTTCTTCTTCAAGGGAAAGAGCTGTTAACCCAAATTACTTGGCAGCTCTAAGAAATTCTAGGAGGTAATTTTTGCAGTGCTGTCAGTCACTCTCAGCCCCCGTGGCTGCACCGGTTGCTCTGAATAACTACAGTAGCTCTGATCATGAATTACTGTGATTTGTCAGCAGTAATATAAACCCAGGGAGGGTTTTGATGCTTTTGCCAGCAACGTGTGAAAGAAAATATTTGAGTGAAGTTGTCTAAGCCAGGTTGGGTAAAGAAAAGGGGGTTTAAAAAGCCAACCTGATCTGCCCAGATTTATTTCACGCAGTGGTGAAACCAGCCCACTGCCTGGATTTAAGACCAGTGGATATATTTAGTCTTCTTGAATAACTCCTGATGGGTGTTGGACTTCTTCCCCCTGGAAATTATAATACAATTCTGCATACCATCTAAATAAGGCAACAACCTACTGTAATATCTCTTTTCTTGGAACAATTGTGTATAACACTGGGAAAAACAAAGTATGTCTTTGAAAACAAAAATGTCCTTCTGACAAGAATTGCTACAATTTGGACAGTGGGAGTTTTTCCACTGCTGGAGAACAGAGCAACAATACCACATGGAGCAGGAGACAGGGAATCACACTGGTCCTTAAGTTTCCGATCCTGACCTCTCTGCTGAACCGTGCAGAAATTTAATGTCAAAGAGCTACCCAGAGCCCTTCCCAGGTTACTGCTGGAAAACCTGAGTGATGTTTTTTGGGGCCAAGTGGAAGTTCTTGAAGTTTTCTGAGCTTATCTAAAGAAAAAAGTCATGTAGCTGCAGAGTGCATGATAACAATTTTCATTACTATTATAACTATATATATAGCTATGTACACATAGAGTAAAATACATAATTACATAATGAGTTATATATCTATATAATTGCATCTCTTTTTTCAACCACCCAGGTGTTAGGAAAATTCCTGTTGAAAGTTCTCCTATTGCAGTGAGACCTTGAAGAAGGATGACCACATTTACCTCAGGAGCCTCTTGCAGAATTTGGTCCAGTTTTTCCATGGACTCTTTTATAAACCTGTGTCCTCTGGTAAGAGTTTAAAAGGACGGTGCTTCAGTGTGCATTGGACTGACTTTTCTTCCTCCTGCATCTGCATATGCTGTGTGACAGGCAAGTGGCTGAAGGTTAATTGTTACTCTAGGATATTATGTTCCTTCTCTCTCTTGTTAATTCTGGGGAATTAACAGGATGGGGAAAGAAAATCCCACATACTTAAAACCTTGCTGCAAATGTCTTGATGGCTGCTTAAAACAAATGTTTGTCTGAAAAGAAAACAAAAAAAAACCACAAAGCCAAACAAAAACCAAACACAAAAAAAAAAAATCCACAAAAAACCCCCAAACAAAACCCCAAGCAAACAACAGAAAGAAAGCAGTCCAAAGGCACTTCTGCTTTATAAAATCTTACATTAAAAAGCCAAAATTTTTACCTCGTGTTTTTGCTGTGCTTGTAACTGAGAGAATAGGTCCAAATCAGGCATATCTACTACGGTTTTTTTTTGGGGGGGGGGCTTTTTTAGTGTTATCAGAAGCTTTATTTCTTTGCCCCCACTAATGTCAGAGCTTCTCTGTAGCTTAAACCCCTGTTTAGCAAGGTCAGAATCACTACAAATTACTCCAAGGATGCCAGGGAGGCACACCAGCAAAAGAGGAGTCTTCCAAATTTTTTTGATTCTCCTGAGTAAGGGAGAAGCCCATACTGCTCATTCTACCTGCAAACTTCTCGGGATGGAAGGGAAGAGCAGGAAACATGGGAAGGGGAAGAAGAGAGAGCGGGGGACAGAGGCTGGCTGGAGCCTGGGCTGGCCCACGAGCTCCAGCCCACTGCCTGGCTGCCTGTCCTCCAGCAGCAAGGGGCCTGAATGATGCAGCAATTTGAGCTTTTGCTGATCCCCAGAAGTGTTTCCTGCACGGGTTATGGAGTAGGTGATCCATTTCCAGCCCAGCTGAAGGGGATCAGAGGGGCAAGGGCAGCTGAAGTGGCTATGGCACTGTGGTCCTGGAAGAGGCAGAGCCATTAGGTGCACATTAAGTAACTGCCTGCCAGCACCTGGCGGGTTCACTTCCCGCTCCATCCTTTTAATTCCAGCTTCTCTTTCATCCATGTGAGCCACGGGGGAGGGAATACGTGAGGGTTTCTACCCAATTACTCCTCTCTTTAATGGTGTAGGAATCTGGGGAGCTGCTCAATACCTACCTGATGTGGAGGGAATATTTAGCATCCAGGGAGATTTATGCCCGTGACCTTCTGGCTGGGAGGTGGCAGAGCAGCCCAAGCTGTGCTACATCTCATATGCATATTCATGGCTCGTTTGTTCACGGAAAAAATAACTGGATTAGAGAAGGTTTGAAGGACACTGACCACGGAGCTGAAATGCGCTCAAGTTGCTCACAAATTAGAACTCCGTCATTTTTCATAATAAATTGGCAACCACTGTAAATCCACGTGCACCAGTGTTGTTATTGGAAATGCTATGTATTTTATTGGATTGGGAACATTTTGCAGCTATCAACCTGTCAATTATTTTAGCACAACACTGGTTTCTCATGATGATGGATGGTGATTCTAAATAATTTTTATAAAATATTTCTACTTACAGTGGTGTCAGGAAACCTTCCTGCCTGTGAAATATTGTGATTTTTGAAGCACTCACCTGATAACACTCTTTAATTGTGTAACATTAATCTGTGTGTCAATCAAATGCTTGCAGGCTAATACATGGAATATTTTTCCCGAGGTTTTCGTAGAGGGGGGGAAATTAAGATCATAGAAAACTGTTGGCAGCATATGAAGGAAGAAGCAATGCCAGACTTGTAACCAACCATGAAAATGCATGTCATGAAGAATAAAGAAAAGATGAACCTTCTTCACTAATGAACTGTACTTTTATTCAGAAGAAAGATGTCTTCCAGCAACATGTTTTTTCTTTCTCTCTCGTTCTCCCCACTTCTAACACGTTGAGTGAAAAAAAACCCAGTTTTATATGTCTTGAGCAGATTCAAACATCTGTGAATAAATAAGGTGCTAGACATTAGATACCCGCTCTTTAAGTTTCAAAGTCCTTTTCAGAGATTAGTAAAAGATATTATTTCATCCCACAGAAATGACAATTAAGTCATATGAAGCTGCTCTAACCAAGAGCCCAAAGTAAGTTAGAAGCAGAGTATATGAAGTAGTACCACAATGTCCCAAAATATCTGGAAGGCCGAGTACACCAAAAGATACTACCTCAGACCTAAAAGTGTTGGCCACTTTTGCACACAGCCAGAAGGGCTGTGCAGGACGAGGAAAGGTCCAGGGACCACAGCACAGCAAGTCCCCTGCTTTGGTGACACTCCCCTTTATCGCTGGCCAGGAAGAGCCACCCCAGAGGGATGGTCTGTGACTGTCCCTGTGCTGGGGTTGTCGGCGTTGCTGCACCCAGACCTTTCCGTGAGCCTGTGCCAGCACAGAATCCTTCAGCAGCAGGGAATAAACCTTGTCTCGAGTGGTGCTCAACCCCAGCTCCCTTCTGCTGCTGCTGCTGCTGCTGCTCTTGGCTTTATTGCATCAAGAGGTTTGGGGCCACAGCCCCATTTAACTTCTGAGACTAGGGTGAAAGAAGATCAAAATATTGCAATGGTGCACCCCCTGTGGTCCTACAAAGCCCAGCTGTTTGAAGCAGGATGTGCTGGGTCTGCAGAGCTCCTGTGTCAGCTGCCAGTTTCCATCGCAGTGTGACCCTGGGGGACAGCCCTGCCCCTGCCCCTGCCCACTCCCCATCCAGCAGCACCGACCACTCGGAATTCCCAGGGCAGGACTGGACTCTAGGCAGTCTGGCACTTGTCCCGATTCATACACCAGGCAGCCTTTTCCAGCCGTTAAATTGATTTTATATGTGCAAGCCTGTTTCGGCAATTAAAGCAAAAAACCTTTATAGCTCTCTTGGTTTGAATTGGGCCAGTTTCAAACCCAGGTACTAAAATGGATAAAATTATCTTGAAAAGCAAAGGAATTACACTGTGCTCTGAGCTCCTCTGCATCATGTTATGAAAGACACAAAGATAATATTTGTATAAATTAAAGCTATTGGAGATGTATGGTATTTCAGTTTCTGCTTCATTAAGTTGTCCTCCAGCCCTGAACATCCCCAGATCTATTCTGCAGCACTTTTCTATTTTAAATTTAATCTACCCTGCTGAAGAATGAAAGCTTAAAAGGATATTGCCTCTTTAAATTAAATGTGGAAAAAAATAACAATGGTGGAATTCTTGCTGAAGTGAATGCAATCTATTATATAAGTTCTAGAATTCATAATATTTTCATCTGTCCTTTAGCCTCCCCTCTAGTTCAGCAGTATATTTCTTCACTGTTTCACCAGCCACTGTTTCACTTTCACCACAATTACATTTTTTTCATTAATTGTAAGAGCAGAAGAAGCCACTGTGACCATTTAATCTGATTTCACATGTATAACAGACCCTAGGACATGTCAGGATTAATTCCTAATTTGATTAAAGCAACTTTTGGAAAAATATACAATCCTTTCCCTACAGTTTCCAAGTAAAGGATTAGACCTTTGTAACTCCTCATGAGTTGTTCAAATCACCCATTATTTCAGCTTTATCATGACAAAAATTCACTGTTTTGAGGTGAGTATTTCATCTTCCTCTAATTTGTAGGTATTGGGTTATTCTGCCATGAGATTTTTTTTTCCTATATGTGGACTGGGTGACAATCAAATCACCACTGAAGCTTCTAACTGGTAGTGAAAATATCACGACACTGACATTTTCCCTGCAATCCTCATAACTTTTCTCAGAGCCCTACTACCAGATAAACAACCATGCCACCCATACTAGCCAGTAAGAGACGAAGCAATGATTTAAATCATACCCTCGTGGGGATTATCCACCTCATTCCATCCTATATTGGCATCTGCCTCCTTGCCACATGCAGAATTTTCTCCCAGGGCTGGGCATCTAAAGCTCTCCTTTCAATCAGAGGCCCCAGCTCTGGCTGCCTGGGGGCAGAAGGCAGGGACTGGGTTTGCTCCAGCACCCAGAGGTGCCAACAGCCATTCCCAGAGCTGCCTGGCACCGTTACTGCCCTGCTGTGCTGTTCTGCTTTGCCCAGAGGAACCTGAGCCAGAGCGAAGGAAAGGGGCTGCAGAGCTGCATCTGTAGGTGAATGGGATGCTACAGATGCACGCGGTACACAAATGCTGCTGCCACATCTGGTAGATCTGATGGGAATGCTCTGAGAACACCTTAGCAAATTGAGCCTTAAGCCGGGAGAGGCAGAATAATACCTGATTTTCATGAATGTGAAGTAGATTTAAGCTTGAGAGAGGCAGCAGCCTGCTCCTGGCCATCCCAGGGGCAGAACTCCAGGGGCCTGGAGAACTTTGCTGCTGATGCTGCTGGTGTCTCCAGCCTGTGAGCTGGAAGGACAGCCTGCTGGGGATTTTATGAATCTAAACAGAAGGCCTAATTTTCCTAATTTCCATAATAGGCGTTCAATTTCTTGGGTGTTCCTGGGTCATCAGATCTTTGAAGGACAGGGGATGGGGAATACTGTAAAATGTCCTGGAGTTATTATCCTGCCGGTAAAATAGAGCTCTTTTGTAGACAGGTAAATTCCTAGAAATAGAAGTAGAGAGAACGTGGGTGGAACAGACACACAGAGAGGCGGCGGGATCTCCACCCCTGGAGGTTTTCAGGACTTACTGAGGCAAAGCCATGGCTGACCCGATCTGGTGTTGGCAGCAATCCAGCTTGGAGTGGGAGGCTGGGCAAGAAACCTCCCACCAACACTTCCATTACGTGGGAGAATGGAGGGACACACTCAGGGAGGGTTTCCCAAAGTCATCTTGGAGTCATCAGCAGGTTCCCTAGTGGAAAGCAGCTCCTCCTGCACTCTGTCTAGGAGAGAGGGCTCTCGTGGGTGTTCTCAGTGTGAGTGCCCTGGGAAAAGGCAAGTGCAGGCCAGAGAGGGGGAATTAAACTGTGTCACTGAGAACAGCAATTAAAGAAGCCAATTGAGATTTCAAGGAAAAAGCATGAATCTATAGGGTATATTAGTTAATTAAAACAGAATCATCATCTCCAGGCCGCTTTCATTCACAGAAAGCTTCTGTTTCTTGCTAAAGGCATATTGAACTGGCGACAGTAGCTCAAGACAACTGTGGTTGCTTTTGAAATGAAGTTGTTAGTTCAGAAGAGGAACACTCCCCTTCCCTGGAGTCCCAAGTTCTTGGCTGGAGGAGATTCCAGCCCTGCTGTACTGCGTGTTCAGGGTGGAGCTACGTGATTCAAGCAAAGGCAGACACTGGTTACAGCTTAATTGCCGCTGCAGAGTATCTCCTCCCCGAGTTCAGCTACCTCCTGGCAGAGGCACCCAACCCCCCTTGGAGGCTGGGGTCAGCCTCTAGCCCCAGCAAAGTCCAATGTCCAAATTCCCACAGACTCTGTTCTCCCAGGAATGTGGTTGTGTTTTATGCACAACAGGGTCTTCACTGCATTTCCTCTGCATCCCCTTTGGATCACAGTGGCAGGTTCACTCACCACATCCATTTGCTGGTCAGCCCTGAACCATCTCTGAGTGGGGCTGTTCTCCCACAGATCATGTTTGTGAAAGGGAATACATGACAGGAGGACTTGAATAGATTTTGGGTCCACTGCTGCTGGAGCCGATGGGTAACAAAGCAAAACACCAGAAAAAGCTTTACATTCAAAGCTGTTTTGTGTTGGTTTTAACTGGGGGAGGGTTTTTTCCTCCCACTTAATGAAAAAGGTCTTTTCCTTGCCATAACCAAGAAAGGAGGCTGCAGCACTTGGCAAACAAACTTCTCTTAAGTGCATTTGCTGGAAATGTTTATACTTTGCTCTTGACAATTGTCTTGAATATACCGAGCATTGCATTGTACCTTGAATAATTCTGACACAAGAGCAAAGTCCTTGTGGAGGAGGTGACAGTGTCATTCCTTGGGACTTTCTTTTCTTTTTATATCTGTCACTTGTTGTAATCAAAGGCAATACCTTGTTTTGGAAAATATTTTCCTGCTCTCCAGGGATTCTCTTCCTCCTCTGGTTGAATTTAACAACAGGAGGAGAACATCTTTGCAGGCAGTGAAGAGGAGGTGGGGAACTCCGTAAGAGCAAGGAAATCACCACTACCTTCCATGCAAACTGGCAGATGTTTAACAAGGGGTTCTCTGCCTTCCTCCAAAACTCCCCTTCTGCAGCATGTTGCCTGGAAACCCTCTGCTTCTTCCCCTTTCACATTTAATTACTGCAAATTGCTGAAAACTTTATCTAAACTCCTATCAGACAGACAAATCACCATTTGATTAAGGCAGACAAATGGTCCTAAGCAATTCAAAAAGCTGATCTCTGCTTGCTTTGGGGTTTTGGAGGGTTTTTTTCCCTTACTGCCAGGATTCAACCCAGCATTTCCCAAGCTGAGTAACAGGAATCTGGGCTAATTCAGGAAGGGCCTTGCTCTCTGATTTTGTATATGACTAGAAGATAAGAAAGGATGTAGACAGAGATTAGCATAAGAGACTTGTTAAATGAATATGAATGGGTCCTCTGGCAGCTAAACAGATGGTGGTTGTTCGCTGGCCCCTGCGAAATGGTGCTGGTGGTGGGGTTCTCCTTACAGCTGGGTGTCCCCGTTACAGCTCGGCTTCTCTTCCGCAAGCCTCCGAAGAGAGGCGGTGAAACACAACCCATACGGGGCAGGATTTACCCTTTGCCCCCAGCCTCTGTCTCTGCAGGCGGGAGGTGGGGATGACACATGGCGTGGGGAGGGAGCCGGAGGGCAGTAACCCGTCATCTCGGTGCCATGCTAATGCCGGGCTTAGATCAGAGGGTGTCGCACGGCGGCGGTGCCAGCGCTGGCGCGGCTCCCTGACACCGAGGTTGCATCCACGCAGGTGTGGCTGCTCCACAGCACTCCGGTTCCCCGAGCAGAGCCTGCAGCCTGTGCCCAGCTCCTGCACGGAGCAGGAGACGTGCGGGTGCCTCCCAGTGCAAAGATCCACCCCACGGAGACAGGAACACCTCTGACGGGAAGAGCAAAACGAAAGGTTCGGAGGTCTGAAACCCTCTCTCTCACGCAGGGAGTCAAATGACAAGATGGGTGTGAACCAGGGCCGAGCCACAGAGTTTGATTCTGGTTGTCTTTGTGAAGGAGTTTCATCAAAGGCCATGAGATGCACACTCTGAGCATCATTTGCAGCCTGGCCCCCAGGACCTTCTCAGCTTGGGGAACAGGCTGCGCCGTGAAGCTGCTGGGAATAATTCCCTCTGTTGTGACTGGAGTCTCCAATTTAGAGAGGCTGGACAAAGCAGAAAGACTAAATCACCCAGATGACTTCTAGCAAGAATAGTCTCCCCCAGGTCAGGAATGCAGGCAAACCTGACCCGAGGGCTAGCTGCCCTCAGGGCTTGCTTTTATTATTATTTTTTCCCTCTGACAAACGCCTGGCTGCTGATTCCACTGCTACCCAGTTTTCACTGCCTCTGCAAAGAGCAACGAGCTACAGAGGCCCCAAAGAGTTAACTCAGACTGAAGACAAGAAGCAAAACAGCACCCTAGAGCCAGGCTTTTCCCCCCTGCTTGTGAGAATCCCTGTTCCCATACAGCTCTGCACACTTGCAGCTCTCCCAGTTAACAGGTTGTTTGTCTTTCAGTGGATCGGAGGGAGTCTGTGTAAACCTCCATGCAACTGACTTTAATTACCTGCCAAACCTGCACCAGGGCATAAGCCCACATATTGTATGTGACATTACCAGTAGAGCAAGTACTGGAATGCAGGGGCTAGAATAATTTGACAGCTAACATAAAGCACCATGATTTATATTTTGGTTATATTGAGATTTTTTCCCCCCTCTTTGAGCACTCATATAAATATTTACTTGGATCCTAGGACCTTGCTTAACCCTCACAGTGCCACATTTCATCTTCTTCCTTTTTTCTTTTTTTGGGGTATTTTTGTTTTTCAGTGGCTACTCCAAAAATGCCTTTCATTTTAAAACACAGAAGATTTCAACCAAAAATAACTTCACCTTTAAACTGTTTCATCTGTAAACAATGTGATTCAGTAATCTTGATGTATTTACTGTAGACTTCAATTGAAAACAGATTATGGCAATGGGTTTCTTTTAAAAGATACATGACTTTTTAGTAGGAACATTGGGTTTAGATTCTGAAGCAGACATCAGCTGATGCCTCTGCTTTGTTTTAAATTTTACCCAAGCTATTTCATTAATTATTGAGCTGAGTAACATGACTATAAGGTCTGTTTATTTCAAATTTAAACTTCTCTGCTATTTAAGGATTCTTTTTCTCTTGTGTCACCCCATGGTTTTAGTCTCCATGAAGCAGGACAGAAATCACTGCATAAGAGAGCTCTGATAATACTGCAAATCAGAAAGCCATCAGCTTTATTATTATTGTTATTATCATGATTCCTGTCTATCTGACTTGAGCATGAGTCACTTATTATCATAGGTATTTGCTAAATACTCTGCTCTTTCAGGTGCCTGACTCGAGGGAAGTGAGGATCTGGAAATACCTTTTCAAAACCATCGTTAGCATTTTCTGCTAACAAACACCCTTGCTGTCCCTTTCATCCATCTGTGGAGTGGGTTAACCTGTCACTGCACAAAACCAGTGCTGGCCCTGACCAATTTGTGCTCTTCAGCCCTTGAGATCCACATGTGCTCTCACAGACCAGTGCAGCACTGCCACTGCAATACCCAGAATAAAACACTTGATCCAGGGGTCAAAACTAACATAAAAATAAGGATGGCCTGTGTCAGGAGGAGTTTAGCGTCCTGAATGCACTCAGTTTATCAGCCTCAGCCACTGTGCAGGATAGAGCTGGCATTGCCCTTGCATTTGCACTAACAGGACACGTGGAGCTGGATGTCATTGGACAATGAGCCAGAGGGGGACCAGACTGAGGAGAAATGTAAAAGCTTTCCTTCAGGATTTCATGAGCGGAGATTTCAGACTCAAAACCCTTTTTACCCTGTAATTGTCGGCTGCCTCAAATAGGGGGAAAATGCAGATTTGGAAGCTGTGAGGGCCGGTGTTAGCTCAGAGACCTGTTTATAATTATATGTTCCCTTTCTCATGTTTGCAGAAGCTTTAGGTAATAATCGCACCACAGCATAGGAGCAAGGAAGAAGCAGTTAGCTGAAGAGCAAGGGCAGGTTTATTGCCCTCTGTAATTTCTTTTATGAATGGGCTCCCTGAACCAGCAGGAAAGTTTCGGCTCCATTCCATTGTAAATAAAACAGGATCCGTGGACTCACAGTATTAGAGGGGCTTGTGCTGCCTTCCCACCTTGCTGTTTATTCCCTGATGGTCAGTGATCCTGCCCTGTGCTCCAGCTGTGTGATGGAAGGACATGCAGAGGAGCTTGTCAGGCTGAGCCCTGCTATCAGTCTGCAGCTCACCTTGGCCAGGTCACCATAACCCTGTGAAAGGTCAGTGGCTTCCTTTAATAAATTACCTGAGTTTCTACTGGAGAAGGCATAAGTACTGTTTGTTTTTATTAATGCAGATTTCAGGTGCTTGGCAGCGGTTTCTTGCCACACTTATTTCAGAAAAAAAATCGTGTTGACCACAGTGCCCTTGTCACCATGTGTTTAATATCCTTTATAAAGCCAGGAGCACCTTTCTGGAAACAAATGAAGTCTCATTAGTGGGAAGGAGAGGCTAAAGCAGAATCAGATCTTTATATTTTATCGGAGGGAGGTTGCAGGCTTCGACAGACAAATAGAGGCACAAGCAGCGCCCGTATATTTGCAATACATGTGTGTTATTGCAATACTGGATGAAAACATCCCAGTTTAGAAACAATCCCAGCTCTCTATTTGTGTGGACACGTCCTAGTGTCTCCTAGCATTGCAGTAAAAGCCAGAGTCTGCAGAGAGGGTACAGATAAAATGGTGTATTAGAGCAGCACAGTGACATTGGCAGTGGAGATTTCGCTGGTATAAACCTTCACCCACTGCCTCCAACAACGAGGGGAAAGGCAGAAGAAATAAGTTTGAGATGTTTCTTTAAAGAAAGCACTAAACTTGGTAAAAGGACACAGCTTTGCTACCTTGCTCTCTGCCCCTCATGCCTCAGGATATCATAAATTTTTGATACCAATAAAACAGAATTTTTGATGAGCTGCTATTTTGCATTAAAGCAACTTTACATGCAAAGATTGCATAATAGGAAGTAAAATTGAATTTTGCCTCAGAACAAGTTCTTATTATTAATTTAAGTGTTTTTTATATATTTTAGCAGCAGCTTATCATTCTATATATTTAATTTCTTTCAAGTGAGAACACTTAGCATTGGTTTCCTTGTCTAAACAAATCTTTTAAGAGAACACATGTATAAAGTGGAAATGCAGTGTTTTGAATCTGTGCCTTAAGACAAACAGCGAAACTTTAAAAGGGGAAACAAAAAAATGTCAGAGGACAACTATCTCTAAAACCTACCAGCAGGCTCCTTGGGACAGGAAAACATGTCACTTTTTCTATATGGAATAATTTTTTCCCCTCTTTGCTGCAGTATTTATTCTAACCATATTGTGGCAAAACTGTAAATACAGTAAGCCCCCATTGGAGCAATTCTGTTTAAGGCGAAGGATTTGCAGTACCTTAGGTCTCGAGTATACCACA
This sequence comes from Struthidea cinerea, assembly GCA_013397865.1. Taxonomy (NCBI): domain Eukaryota; kingdom Metazoa; phylum Chordata; class Aves; order Passeriformes; family Corcoracidae; genus Struthidea; species Struthidea cinerea. The sequence goes on along the minus strand of VZTI01005237.1, from coordinate 842,483 downwards.
GTCCATTTCCTAACACTTCTACCGTGATGCACAGGACCAGCTCACAAATATAAATTGGCTCTTCCCTGTCCTGGATGCATTAGCAAGAAAATATTTTGCAGCACTTCATGCTGCGTTTAGAATTTACTACTAAAAGCCACCATTTAAAAAACAGGAAAAGGCAGAGCTTGTAAGGTTTTTTAACCCCCCTCTTCTTGTTCTTCTTCTTGCATGAAACAGAAGTCCAGTGTGGGATCCTGTCAGACCGCTGCATGCAACATTACTGAGCACACCATGCAGGATTGTGCAATAAGCTATTTACAGTGCGTGTGTGTGTGTGTACCCACATAACTTCTGATTTAATGCAACCCTAATGGAGTGAAACATCATGGTTTAAAAGGGAAAAGAGAAAGAGAGGAAGAAAGAAGAAGAGAAAGAAGAGAAAGAAGAGAAAGAAGAGAAAGAAAGAAAGAAAGAAAGAAAGAAAGAAAGAAAGAAAGAAAGAAAAAGAAAGAAAGAAAGAAAGAAAGAAAGAAAGAAAGAAAAAGAAAGAAAGAAAGAAAGAAAGAAAGAAAGAAAGAAAGAAAGAAAGAAAGAAAGAGAAAGAAAGAAAGAAAGAAAGAAAGAAAGAAAGAAAGAAAGAAAGAAAGAAAGAAAGAAAGAAAGAAAGAAAGAAAGAAAGAAAGAAAGAAAGAAAGAAAGAAAGAAAGAAAGAAAGAAAGAAAGAAAGAAAGAAAGAAAATTGAAACTTGTCCAAATAAAGATAAAAAAATTAAAATTGAAAAGGGACCCCGGGAGCCGAGGCAGGGGAGGATGCTGGCAGCGGCAGGCGCGGAGCCGGGCACTCGGCAGCTCCGCGGCCGGCGGAACGCAGCGGGCTCCCCGCTGAACCCGCGCACGGCGCTGCGCGGCCGCGGAGCCAGAAAGGGAGCTGCGAGCGCTGGGATGTTTTATCTGTCCTCCCCGAAACCCAACACCCCCAGCCCCGAGGAGCTTCCCTGACCTTGGTCTGTCAATCACCAGCACCGAGCAGCCTGCTAGAGCCAGGCGGGCACTGCGCCAGCCCGAGGGAGAATGGGGAAGGGGGGCGGGGGGGAGAAAAAAAAAATTAAACCCTAAACCAGCTGGGAACAGTTATCTCGCAAGCCCTGGCCCATCCTTATAACACATCTCGCCTGCCCACCTCAATACGGAGCAACTCATCTGCCGGCCGGCAGCAGCGCTCAGCATCTCTGGAAAGTCTTAGAGTGATGTTTCTATCTTTAGTTCAAAACGTCTTTTTAGTCTTAGATGTCTCTGTTTTGGAATTAAGGACAATCAGCTTTATACACTCTCCTGGAGGGGAGGAGGGAAGGGAATATTGAGAGG
>VZTI01005237.1:812817-835008 GCA_013397865.1 Struthidea cinerea | reverse complement strand
TGCTGAATGAGCTGGGTCTTTTCGTTCTCCAGGTGGTGTTTCTGCTGGACACGTTTATACCTGCAGGACTGGGCATAGCCCCTGTTCTTCAAGGTCCTCCTCTTCTGCTTGAGGCGGATCACCTCATCTTTGGTGAAGCCTCGGAGGTGCCTGTTGAGCTCCCTCACAGACATGGAGACCAGCTGGTCATCTGAGAACCGGTCCTCCACGCTGCTGGAGGGGGGATGCTGCTGGTTCGAGTTCTGGAGCTGCTGGGAGGAGCTGGAGGAGGTGGAGGGAGTGGGAGAGGCCTGGTGGTGATGATGGTGGTGATGGTGAGGGTGCCCGCTGCCGGCCAGGTCTTCGTGAGTGACTGCGGGATACTGGTGGTGGTGTTGGTGATGGTGATGATGGTGGTGGTGGTGGGCCCGGAAGCCCTCGAAGCCCTGCAGCTGCTGGGACACCTGGTGGGACCCAATGAGAGCTTCGACAGCGTCCTCTGGGGTGAGGTTCAGCGCCTCAGGGTTCATCTGCTGGTAGCTGTTGGCCATCCAGTACAGGTCCTCCAAGTGGGTCTTCTGCTCGGTGGGGCTGAAGCTGGGCGAGGAGGGCACGGAGCTGCAGGGGGTGCTGATGGGGGTGGAGGAGACGGAGCCGGCCGGCTGCAGGCGGGTGCAGTGCCTACCCGAGCGGTCGTTCCTGCCCAGGGGCTCCTTCTTCACGTCGAACTTCATCAAGTCGAAGTCGTTCACGTACTCCATGGCCAGCGGGCTAGTGGGCAGCTCGGCTCCGATGCTGAGCTCTCCGGCCATCGCTGTCTTGCGGGCACCTCTCCCGGTGGAGGGGGCTGGAGACTTCACCCCAGCGCGCAGTCTGGCAGAGGGCTGGCCGCGCTCCCCTATTCCAAACCAACTTTGGCTTTCAGCTCTCGCTTCCTTTCCTCTGCTCCCCCTCCTCCGCCGCCTCCTTCTCCCGGCTTCTGGAGCTTCTTCAGTCCGGAGCAACAAAGCCAAGGACGAGCCGGCCCCCGGGGCCGCCTGGCTGGCTCCTGGCTCTCGGTATCAGCGTTCGCCCCGCACGGCGGGCTGCGGCAGCTCCCGGCTCCGAGGCGCCCGGTCGCAAGGAGAAAGGAGCGGTAGCAGGAAGGGCAAAAGCAAAACAAAACAAAGATGCTGCCTTCGGGTCTGTGCAGGAAGAAGAAGGTCGGTGCAAACGCCCAGCCCGTGCCCCCGGCCGGGTTTTGTAAGTCCGGAGCCCCCTCCCCGCGGCAGCCGAGCCCGGAGCCTGCCGCAACTTTCCAGCCCGAGCGAGCGCCGGGGCAGCGCACGGGCTACCGGCGGCGGCGGGGCTCTGCACGGGAGTTTCGGTGGCTCTGGCAGCGCAGGCGAAGGGGAGGGAAGAGGGGGAGAAAGGAGGAGGGGGAAAAAAAAAAAAAAAAGGGAGGAGAAGGGGGACGAGCGCAGCCCAGGTCTCTGCTGTAGCTGCCGCCGCCAGCGCTCGTTGTGCAGCTGTGATCACAGTGCAGCCCCCCTTGGCTTCTTATACGGCCGTGCCCGCCGAGAGCGCGGCGGGGGCCGGGGCCGGNGGGACGGGGCCGGGCCGCGCCGTGACAGCTCCGCAGCGCCAGCTGAGCGCCCGCCGCTCCCAGCCCGCACCTCCGGGCGCTCCCCGGCTCCCCCTCCCGCACCCGCGCCTTCCCGGTTATTAATTTATTTAGTTGTTTATTTATTTATTTATTTCTCTGCTCCCTTCCTCCCATCCTTTTCGGCCTCTGCAGCCCACAAAGGAGGGGGACTCGGGGACATCCTGCCCGTCCCTTTGTTCGAAATATAACAAAGTGCCCCTTTTTGCCCGCTGCCGTCCCGTAGCCGATCTCAAGGCAGGGAGCTTCCCCCCATGCCACGCACACGCATCCACCTTTTCAACTTTATGTAAGCGTCCCCGGTGCGAACGTACCGAGGGAGAACCGGCCGCGAACGCGCAGCGGGTCCGGCCGGGAGCGAGTGCTGGGCTGCGGGAGGCGCCGAGGGGGATGCGCGGGGAGCCGGGAGCGAAGGAAGCACCGGCTCGACAGGGCTGTCAGCGCTTCGTGTACAACCGGGGAAATCCTCCCGGTTACAGGAAGCAAATCTCTCCCTAAAGTAAAGCAAAGGCATTGACACAGGCAATTGCAAATATTAGGGGGAGAAGGGAGAAAATATAATTACATTTCGGTTCTGAGGGGACCGTGTTTGCTTTCCTCTGCTGTTCCCTGAGAGAGTGACTGCATGCAAAGGAGTATTCGGTTTGCAAGGTTTTTTAGTTTCTTTTTTTTTTTTTTTTGGTCCAGTAACAGGATTTTTTTTTTAACATTTTGTAACGATTAGGGGAGATTAGGGCTTCTTTTTACACCGCTTTCATGCTCAAACAGACAGAAAGTGCGACCCCAAGTGTCCATTTTCAGAATAACAGCTACTTTTCACGGGGAGAAAACACCCGGAAAAAGGGGACGGGCGTGCGGGACCGGAGCGAGCGGGAGCGGCCGCGGGAGCGGGGCTGCCCCGGTCCCGGCCTGGCCGCGCCGCTCCGGAGCAGCGCCTCCTCCTCTGTCCCTCAGAATACCCCGTATCACCCTCCCACCCCCCATTTATTTAGCCAAAAGAACAAAAAAAGTTCAAGATCTGTCTGCTTCCCCGAAATTTATGAGGAGGGAACTGCCTTTCTGGAGCCGGGACAACGCTACGGAGTCCCCAAGCGGAGACCTCCCGGTGTGGGTCCGTCCCTATGGGACCCCCCGCCAGCCCCGCGGCGATACCCACAGCCCGGACCCGCTTGCTCCGCTCCTCCGCATCTCCGCAGAGCCGGCTGCAGCTGCGCAGAGAACCAGGGAGGCAAAAGTCGCGCAAAGTCCTCCCTTTCCCCAAAAAGAAATTCCAGGGGGTCCCTCTGGCAGCGGGTTGGAGGGAAGAGGAGGAAACCAGGCAGGGAGATTTCATCCAAATCCTCTTTCGCAGCACAGGCGCGCCGGGGCTTAATTTCGTGGGGCAATGCCTTGTGCGCGTGTTTCCCCAGGACATTTGGAGGGGACAGAACTCTCAGTCGATAGTCCCCGAGAGCGGCCGGCTCCGGCGCTCCCCACGCTGCGCTCCCAGGAGTGAGCGCTGCCTCCGCATCCCGATCCCGGCTGCAGCGGGGCTGCGCGCCCGGGAGCACGCAGATCTTTCTCCGCAGGTCGCGCTGCTCCGAACGCGTGCGCGGGAGGACACGCGTGGAACGCACCCACAGACCCGGGGCGCTCCCCTTGCCCCGCATCCCCCACGGGCAGCGCAGCCCCGGCGGTGCGGGGGGCCCCGGGGTCCGCACGGCCACCGCGCTGCCGGTTTCCCAGCAGTCTTAGATTTGGGAAATCGCCGTGGTTTCGCTGTTAACGAGCGGCCCCGAGGCGCAGCGAGGCGGGGAGCCCCGCCGTGCCCCTCTGCGGAGGGGTCCGCCGGCGCCGGGCGGGACAGAGCGGACCGGGCACGGAGCTCGGAGGTCCCCGTCCGGCGGCTGCCGCCTCCCCGGGGGCTGGGGGATGCCGAGAGTTCCCCGTGCGGGTCCGCTGGACTTGTTATTTCTGAGGTCCTGGAAGCTGCTTGGGGAGAGCTTTATTTTTACCTGCACGTTAAACGTTATCGTTGCCACTGAAAGAAAGGGGACCCTGGCGAGAGCTTGGGAAGCCTGGATGCAGCCCTGCAAAATGTGCTGTTAGATGGATAATACTTTTTCCTCTCATAATTACTGAGGTATATTCACAAGGTGGAGCTACTGAAAGGCGGAGGGAAGCATTGATCTGATTATCTCCCTGTCCATACACTCTCAGTCCCTTTCCTTAATCTTTTAAGCTGTGAGTTACAGATCGGTTTTCAGCGTCCATCCTCACAGCCATAAAATTTCGGGGCAATTCCTGGGTCCGTTTCTTTGCTCTTCCATGCCTCGCTCCCCTTTCAAAAATACATCCCACAAAACTTGTGGCGTTAAGCGGCTGACTAAAGTCAGAACCGCTTCGTGCCCCGAATCCCCAGCTGTTCATTGTAGTTTTTAATTCAGCCACCAAATCTTTTTCTCAATGGAATTTATATGTTAGGGGCGTTGCTCCGTGTGCATTTTAAATTATATGTATGTATATTTTATTTTTTTTTTTTAACAAGGATTGGGGAAGAAATGTCTCTAGTGTTGCTGGAGAAGGATTCCTGGGCTGAACAGCCCAACGAGGCAGCTCAGAAGAGTTTCCCATCCGCGCGGCCGCGGTGCTGCGCGCAAGGGGAGGGAGGGAGCTCCGGGCACCCCGGCCCCCGCACCCTAAAAGGCACCGCGGGGCAAAGCGGCGGCTGCCGGCTCCTGCGGGAAGGATTCCCCGTCCCCTCCGCACCCACGCAGGGGGAAGAAGAGGCGCCCACCTGCCCGACCCCGCAGCTCGCCTCCTCGCCGAGCGCTCCGGGCAATTTTTGTTTAATTGCCACCTTCTTCCGGCATCCGAAAACCGCTAATCGAGCTGCTTTAATTTTTTCTCTTTCTATATTTTAAGATCCGGGTTTTCAAGGTTCGTTTCGAGGAAAAAATTACTTCTTCCCGCTCTCCCTCCACTTCCCCCTGCCTTCCGCAAACTCCCGGCCAAAATCGGGACGAGTTCAGAGAAAATGATAATGTCATTTCAGATCAGTTCCAGCCGGCACGTCCTCCCAGGGCAAGGCAGTTGGGGTCCTGGAGCCACTGAGATTTTAAATCTCTCCCTTAAAACTGCAATGTACAGATACCTACCCCTGTTTGTTCAGGTAGGGCTCTGCCTAAATCGGGTGAGTGACATTTAGAAAGGGAATTGTATTACGTTGGTATCCCAATCCCCAATTCTTAGAAACAGCAGGTATAGGTACTCCGATGAAAATTAAGACGACTGTTATGTGTGCAGTTTCCATGCTCGGTTCTCTGAGAGGAGCTCCTCGGTTTTGGTAGCTGACTGCTACTTTTGCCCCAGAATTAGCTTTTTTTTTAATCCCATAACATCAACGGGATATGTTGACTGAAATGGGAGTTTTGTTAACAAACACAGACCCAAACCTAAATTATCCGGGGCTGGCATCTGGCACTGATGGAGGAAAAGAGCATCACTTTCCTAATTCCTACCTCCCCTCGCTTGATTTTTAATTTCCCAAACCGCAGGCAGACACGGTGCTGGTTGTCAGGATTTTTTCCCCTGTGTAAGCAGCGAGGGACCTGGTTAATCATCTATCGCAGATACATGTGCATGAGAAAGAAAAGTGTTGATGTTTGCTTGTGGGGGCTGATGGGAATGGCCCACGAATTTAGGATTAAATTACTACTGGTAATCATAAGGCTTTGTTTCCCCTCGCTCTCCTTTTTCTGCGGGGATTGTCAAAGTAAAGCGGGCAGCATTATTTGGACAAAGTCTAGAGAGCAGCTTTGCTGTATAAAACAAGCGATTGAACCCTTCTGGGTTAACTGGGACCTCTTCAGATTTTAGCCGGAACCAATTAAGAGCGGGGCAAATCCCAGTACTAACTCTAGACACGTTTTCACAAGTGGATCTGGGAGAAGGGAGCAGAGCAACACTTCAGAAGGGTAGGTTTTTAGGGGGGTATTTTTCTTTCCCGAGGTTTTGCAGCGTCCAGCGTTAAATCCCCGCTGAGCAGCGCGGGACAGCGTGTGCGGGCGGCGGCTTTGGGGTTCGCTCGGTCGCGGGAGCCGTGAGTGCTCCCGGACGGGTGTTGCTGTACGGGACAGGGGGATTTAGGGGGTCATTTGAACGCCGCACTATTAAGGCGGCCCGTGAGCCCGGCTGTGCCCGTGTCACTGCCCGGAGGGTCTGCCCGAGCGGTGCCCGGCCCCATTCCCCCGCCGGCCCTGCCGCACAAACACGCACACACCCAAACGCTGCAGCGCGGCTTGGGGGGACGGATGCGGACGGAAGCGGGGAGCGACGGCTTCTCATGGGGGGAATCCCGGTGGGCACCGCACCAGCGCCTGTTGGAGAGATGCCCAGGAGAGGCTCCCGTCCCGGCGAGGTTCGGAGGATGCTGGACCCGGGCAGTGGGGATTAATTTCTTTTTGGAGGGGGAACGGCCCCCCGGTGCCCCCGGCTGCTCGGGGTTAGCCCGGGACAGCTGCGCGGCCCAGGGGGAACTGGAGGGGGGCGGCTGCTGCTGCTGCTGAGCCCGAGTCCTGCCTTCCTGTGCAGGCAGAGAAGCAGAAGCCCTCCGTGGCACCCTCTGCAGTTGGCTCAGGGTCTCGCTGCGCTCCGGGGTTGGGAGGGGGGGTGGGAAAGGATGACTTCCAAACCAAATGGCTTCATTTCACCCCCTCCTACAAGAGTGCCTTCAGCAGGGAGGCAAGCAGAGAGCAGAAACATTCTGTTTCTCATTATTTCTTTCAGCCTTAGCCCCATCATAACACGAATGCATCGGTCCAAACTTGTTTTCAGGATAATTTGTCTCCTTCTCACCATTTCCAAACTCTGCAGTCTCATCCTAGCCCCCGTCTCCAATACATGTTCTTGCTATTATGCCCCTTGCCATCATGGTGAAAATTGTTTCTAGCAGATACACCTGATCCAGAAGCACAAAATCCCCCACTTGAGCCTTGCTAGGACCAGCTTTCCTCTTGTGCTTGGCTGAGTCCTGCTTCCCACTTGAACCATGGCATCTTGAACTCATTATCTGAGTCCTTTTAGGAGCTTGTAGCTAATAAACAGCACCAAAACCTTTCTGAGTGATCAGAAGTCGCCTTTGGGGACTGAAGTAGCCAGTAGAAGCTGAAGAACTGTAATTGCTGCAGCTGTATGTTGCAATACCATTTTGTGTCATTCAAAGGCTTTTCAAACACTTCAGAACTTGGACCACATCTTAGTAGAGAAAAAATTCTCTCCTGCTTATCTGCTTCTCCTGTGACTTCAGATGTCTGGGTGCACAGATGTCTGGGTGGAAAAGGCAATCTTTCCAAGGGTTTTTAGTTCCCTTGGACAAGAGAGAGATAGAAAAGGGAGATGTCAGGGAGACAGGGAAGGTGTCCTGGAGCCCAATGTCACAAAGTCACGAGAAGGCAGGAGATCTTCCAGAAAAAGGTCAACATCCCTTTCAGGCTGTAGTCTGTTGCCTGTTTTTCCAAGGATCTCTGTGGGAGCCTGTCTTGATGATCAGATCTTCAGCAGCCAGGAAGGAAGTTCTGGCCTCAGTTGTACTTGAGGACCACGGAAGCATCTCAGAAAGAAGGTGTTGCTGCAGGTTCAATGTCCATGGCAGCAGAAAGGCTGCTCCCAGCAGGGCTGGGTGCATCCCTGGGCCCTTGCAGGATCAGGGGGCTGTCGTTGCAGCCCAGGAGTCCACAGGCATGATCCAACACCCACTGGGGACTTGTACCCTTTCATTCACACTGATTTGTAATTCCTTTTCATGCACAAAGTCCTGGATTCAAAAAACTGCTTATATAGAGAAAATTTTTGGAATTCCCTTTCCAGCATTTGCTGCATAAGGATTTAAATATAATCATAAAGCCTACACTGTATATTCTTTTTGCTCTTTCCACCTTGAGTGCCCATTAGGGATTTGGTTTTGTTTCAGTTTTGACAGCCCCTGTATATATGTATTTGTGGTTGTTCCGTGCTGTTTCCTGATTTAATATCAGTGCAGTTACAGGAGAAGGATGCACCGTTAGCATTTTTTGCTCAAAGTATTTTTCAAGCTCCTTTTTGATGTACTGGTCAGGTTTGCAGCTTCTGTGCTCTTGTTGATCAGAAGAGGAAGGATCAGGTTTGTTGTGCCCTTTGGGAATGAAGCTCTCTATTCACCTAAGGAATTCAGCTGTCTTCCTTCACTAGCCCCTCCGTGTAGATCCAGGTGCAGGAGAAAAGTGAGGAAGTGTTCAGTAGAAGCCTGTTACACAGTTTAATTTAAGTCCTTTTGTGCATTTCTGAGAAGTAAATATGAGCCAAACCGGAAACGAGGTGGCTTCTGCAAGCTTCCACCTTCCTTCCCAAATATTTTTAAGTCCTAAATATGTGAAGGGAAAAGGAGAAAAAGAAAGGGAACAATTCTGGGGAAATGCTTCTGTTTGCTTTCCCTGTTAGTCTGAGGAACACATATTCAGCTCTTACCCAGACAGGAGAAAATAAAAGGCTCCTGATTTTTGTTTCTTTTACATGTAAACAGATCCACAGCCTTGAATAGCCCCAGACCAGATGATTTAAAATCAGACTCAGAGTGTGAATTCTGCTCCGTTTGTCCAAACAAGCTATTATGCTCATGGTGCAACTTGTCCTTTTATCTTTAGGAAATAAGACTGCTTTTTAGCCTGTGTGTCTGTGGTTGCTGTGGGTCACAAAAACCTCCCAGCTTAAATCTCCCTAGACCTCCAGTCCCTAGAAAAGCTGGAGATGTTTCCCATCACTGGCCACCACCTGAATCCTTAGGAGGGTCCGAGGGAAGTGGATCTGACACGGCTGGGCTAGGACATGGGGAGGGCTCGTGGAGCTGACTGCTGCCCCTGGGACAAGCTGCAGTTGCTCTGTAACTATTTCTTTGCTTCCAGAGCTCCTCTGCAGAACAGTTAAATGAGTTTGTGCAGGAGAGCTGACAGCACAGCAGGGCTGCAAATTCTCACCCACTGCTTCCCAGGCTGGATGCGCTGCAGCCAAGTCAGCCATGGACCATCCTGGGGTCCCATCAACAGTGGCTGTGTCCCCTTGGCTGGGAGAGGGCTACAGGAGAGTGCAGCAAGGAGAGGGGCAGTGCGAGGTGAGCACAGGCTGCTGCAAGAGAGAAGCTGGTCCGGGAAGGTTTTCATTTCTGTGTCTATTTTAACAGCAATCCTGTGGGGCATTTCAGGTTTGCTGTACCAAGGGAGATAATTTCTTCCTGTTTTCCTCTACCAGGATCATTTCTTCATATGTTAGTGGAGACAAAAACACACCAAAATTTCTAGTCTGTACCCTGTAAGGTAGAAAAGAGCTCCTGAGCTCCTGCAGCAATCAGTAAATGCCCATGCTACAGCAGGTTCAGTTATCCCTCTTTGGCTAAACAGTAACATGGACATTCATTAGGCTTTGAAAATACATATGTTAATACCCATCATGGCTGAAAATTTAGGAAAAAATATTCCCTGATATCTGTGAACTAATCTCCACATCCAGAATTAACCACCACTTTATAAATTTTCTGAGCATTGTGAAAAAACAGATTAGAGTCTCCTGGACAGCATCTCTAAGATTCTCCAGGCTTTCAGTGTGAGTGCCCTGTTTATCTTCAGCATTAACTCTGTATCTGCAGGGGCTTTAATAAGTGTGTTTTCATCCTTCACACATCCAGATAAAGAGCTTCACCCCTTAAAGCTGTGATTACACCTCAGCAACCTCTCTCTTGGCAATGTATGTGTGGTTTCTGTTTTGTGTTGTTTTCCTGGCTTGAATTAACATGTTTCAAGCCTCTAATGTACTTCTTTAATAACTGACTTCTATAAAAAAAGGAGAAGATGGAGAATTTCATCCAAGAATTCCCAGCTGGAGACATCTGTTCAGCAAGTCACCTGACGAACAGCTCTAACCAGCCAAGTGTGAGTTATTTTTATTGGTTCAGTGTTTTAAAAATAGAATTTTTTTTTCTTTTAATTGATACCTTACTAGTGGATCCCTTCACTGGTCTACATGGATTTGGATTTATTTCTCCTGAAAGATTAGTACAGCCCAAACTGAGTGATCCATTCCAAAACCGAGCTGACCGGCTGAAACCAGTAGGAACCAGTTAAATGCTTGAAATGAGGGTTTCCACTAGGGTAATCAAGTTTCCCAAGAGGTGATGGATTTGATGTATAGCCTGTCATGATGAGTTGCAGGCACTCAGCACCTCTGAAAATCAGGCCATAGCAGCTTTCAGCAAATCTAAAGAGACGGGGTGTGCACGTGCGAGCCAGAGCAAGCTGCAGAGAGGACACACGTCTTCATTGATCTCGAAAGGCAGGTTGAACTGTTCTGGTTTGAATCACATGATTTGTCATGTTATTTAGCAGTTGTTAAGCTTAGGTGAGCTTGTAGGATCCTGTCAGTGCACACTCAGCCCTAATCCTCTCTCAGTTTATTTGTCAGAGCTGCTACCTGGCTGCTCTGTGAGAGGGTTGGTCCCACGGCTCCTCTTGCAGGACTCCCTGAGGTGCTGTGCATCCTCCTGGTCACTCCTCCCCACCACCCAGCATCCCAAAGGTGCTTTCCAGAGGGCAGGGCTGATATTATGTTTGATTTTGCACTTCTCTGTGTTTTGTCTGGGAAGACTTTTGAGGCCCGTGGACTTTGCCTTGATTCAAAGACTTGTTTGGAGCAGGACCCCAGGCTGACATAGGGAGGGTGACCCAGGAGATGACGGAAAAGGAGGGGTAGAAGGGCAAGGTGGGTGATGACGGGAATGTGGGAGTGCACCTTGTGCGGGGTGTTGTAGGCCCTCCTGCTGCCCATCCATGCAGAGAGCTCTCAGCCAGCCTGCGAGCAGCTCGCCTGACTTCACTGGCCATTCGCTGGCCTAAGCCACTCACCCTCCTTGAACTGGGACAAACTGGAGCTCTGAACTCTTCTCCACACCCCAGCACAGGGCATTCAGTGGGTGGAGAACACCAAGAGCCACTGATTGCTTGCACTATCCAGGCAGTGAGTACCTGAGGGAAAACTCTGTGGGGATCCTCTCTCCTGTGGACCATGGGGAGGGCTGAAGGCTCCCCAAGGAGAGTTTAGGTGGGGGAGCAGCAATGCAGCCCCCCAGTCCTTTCTACACTTCACCCTGATGAATTATTTGCTGTTGCAGGCAAGAGTGGGACATCATAGGCAGAGAACACACTAATATCTTCCCTTTTTTCTTCCCTTTGGAACAGCTCAAATCAATAATTTTATATCTTTCAAAAGAAAGAGAGGTTTTTCTCACTTGAGAAAAAAGAAGAAATGTTTTCTGAAAGCTGTATTTTAATTGAGGCAGGCTCAGGAGCAGGGAGGCTGAGGGAAGAATTGCTGTCATGGAATTAACTTTATGAAAGAAAAGCCAATCTCCACCCTGTTTAAACATGGGGAAAACATCACAGAGGCATCCTGCTGCACCAAATGGTAAACATGTCCATGTATTATATCACTTATGGCTTCCTTAAGAGTTTTATGATGCTGTTCCCAATTACTGTGTTTGCATTTGTAATTAGAGTGCAGAACACATTGTGAAGGCAAATTATAGAGCTAACTTGTCCTTTCAAAATAACCCATTTGCTCAGTGTGTTCCCAGAAGCATCTCTTTATTCAAGGGACTCCAGTGAAGGAGTAACCTCCTCTGCTGAGGGTGTTGGAATACACACTTGCTGCAGGGAAGGGAGAGGAGAAACACGCTTTTGCCCCAGGGTTTTGCTGTGCTTGGGCCTGACCTTCAAACCACTGAAACTCCTGTGGGTTTCTTCAAGCACAGCCCTCCACAAGTTTGAGCAATTAATGGAACTGGGGGAGGTGTGGGAGAAGAATCAGGTTTTTTCTCTGCCACTAATTTCCTCTCTGGCCTTGGTCATGCCATTTGACCTCTTTAACTGGCTAAAAGTACCTTATGAAAGAGGCTAAACATCTCCTGTGGAAGAGCTGGGATATTACTGCTCAATCACCAAACATCTAAATAAAGGTTGCAAGGCTGCTGCTTGGCCCACAGTACTTCACCCCTTTGCGGGAAGGAGACTCTGACAGCAGCTCTCTGCTTTGTGTGCATCCAGCCCTTGCCCTGGCCTGCCCTGACACAGGGGCTCGCTCTCTGTTTAGGAATAAGGGTGACACCTTGCTCGGTGCCAGGTTGCCCTAAGTGCTCCCCAGGTTCCCCCACGCAGAGCCCAGGGCGCGGTGCCGCTGCTCGGCTCCGCTCGGTGCCTCGCGGGGTCTCACGGAGCAGCTCCTGACCAGCTGCCCTCACGTCTTCTTCTGGCTACTGAGCACCAGGAGCAGAGATCTGATCTTCCTCCAAGGCAGGTCGATTCTGTATAGAGCAGGCTGGAGTCTGCGCCAGCTGTGCAATTTGCCTTTGAATTCAGTGGGGAAAAAAACTGTATCTGAGTCTGAACTTGGGTGAAATAATGCTCTGCCTAAAGTGGAAAGGAAGCAGAGCCTCACAGTTACTGCTGTGCTGTGTTTGCAAAGAATCCTTGCACTTGTTATTTGTTTGTTTGTTTGTTTGTTTGTTTGTTTGTTTTGCAAAGACTACACTGAGCAGGAGGACTTGACTTTCAATGGATTTATCTGCAAGAAAAATTTTCTTCTTCTGTACCTGAGCTGGGAGGGCACAGGAAACTGTCCTGCAACATGCAGCTCTCCCATAAGTATATCCTCCCCATTCCTGGCCATGTGGAGTTGCTTGGCTTTGCTCTCCACCCAAGGTTTGGAAAAGTCTAAGATCAGTGCTTGGCCCCTACCTAGCACACTGACCACTAGTGTCCTCTGCTTGTGCACCAGGGCTTCATGAAACCAGGCCAAAATTGTGTTTGGAGGACAAAAAACCCCAAAGAACCCCCAAAACATTGCACATTGAGATTACTACAATCCTTTTTCCCTTCTCTTTTCTTCACTAGGAAGAAATTTGCCCAACTTTTAGTCCCCCAGAGGTAACTCTCCATTTAATTTCCAATGCAGCTGTGTTAGAAGCTCACCACAACACCAGCTCTGCCCTTGCCAATGCTCGGTTATTCATTCAATTCTTGGTATCTCTTGCATGGGTCAGGAAGGTTGATTCCTCGGCCCCAGCTTTCTGTCAGGTGCTCGTTCCTTCTGAGCAAAGGTTAGGTCACCGTCTGATGATTCATTGAAAAAACTGGTTTTATTACTTTCCCTCGGCATGGGAGACTTTCTTCAAAGAAAGAAGCTGCAGCCTGTGGGATGACCATCCCAAAAAGAATGACTGCCAAAGGGGTTTGGTTCGGGGTTCAGCTTAGTATCTACCATCAAATTTGTTGTTTAATGTCATTAAATCCAAGAGACTTCCTAGAGGAATGAGTTTGAACTTTATGAATTGTGTGAATATTTGTGAAGTGGTTTAGGAAGGGCATTTTCTGCTGTTGATACGAGAGAAGAAATTCCAGTGTGGTGTTTTGCAGTGCTGGATGCACTCCAGTTTCCATAACCGTGTGTTTAAAATATGGCCCAGGTTCACTGAGCAATGTCAAAACACATTTGCAATGCTGACCAGGGAATGGGATACAGCTGCAAAACGGGCAAGCTCAATTTTTTTGGAGGAACAAAAGAGAGAAGGGCGTTTGTCAGCCGAAGGATCCCATTTGTGAAACACCTACTGTTGTTTGGGTAGCTGGGATTTAAAATACGTCTGTCATCACCCTGTCTTTGTGGCCAGTAATGCTGTTTGCTTTGCTCCACCACCACTGCTCTAGCAGCTGAACAGGACGGGCGGCTCTCCCTGCTGATCCCAGCCAGGGCAGCCCTGGCTCCAGCACCTGGCTCCCAGGGAACCATTCGGGCTGCCAGCATCCAAGTGCCACCAAGGGCCAATCCAGAGAGATGGCCACCAAAAAATTTGAAGGTGTGAGTTGCAGATGTCAGCTTTCTGGGGTTTTCTTTTGTGACCAAAGCCTATTTCAGCAGCTGAAGTAGGAAAACACCCTCCGTCTAACACATGGAAGACTTTTTTTAATAAACACCTTTCAGAACCTGAGAACTTTACCTGCCTCATGCAATTGCATCAATATTTCAAGAAATAGCACAGTGGAAAATTCATATTCATGTTAGATGTCATAATGGGAATTTGCAGCACCTACAGGGGCCTACCATGTTTTCTAACAGTGCTCACGACAGGGGCAGAAGATAAGCATGTAAAAAATAAATTAAAACCTCTTTACTTGGTGAAATCCTTGTAGTTTGTGCTATTTTGAACCTGTCAGCTGCTTAAGTAACAGCTTGTCAGTGCTCGTGGCCCGGCCGAACACGAGACCTGGTAGTATGGCTGCAGATTGTCAGGAGCTGAGTGATCTCCCGGGTTGTGATTTATGACTCCACAAACAATGACAAGCAAGGAGAAAAGGCCCTGGCAATTTCAGAAGCAGTTGTGGAAACAATTAGATCACTTTTTTATTAGGTCATTTATACAACGCTTCCTTTTAAAAATTAGATCCTTGATGAGTGCATTTTTCACGCACTCGGGTGCTTTGTTCTGTTTTTCAGCTGAGGGAAAATCCTGGGCTTTCCTTTGGAAACACTCCCGTGCCATGCCCTTAACTTCCCAGGGGTACACAGGACATCTCTGAGCTCACCCACAAGTCCTGGTCCATCTGCAGCTGAATCCCTCTGTGAAGATTAATTCCTGCAGGAATTGCACTGCTTTCTGTAGCATTCTCTAATTCCTGGTTGCTCACGTCCTTCTGCTGATCTGTCCTTCATCTCCCTGCAGCTGGTGGGAAGCTTCTGGCAAATCACACTGGATCAGGTAAATAATACTGATAAAGAAAACTTGGACCAGAATTTTTAGAAGTGTGTCTTTTACCCCTTTTAGGATTCTTTTACCTTTCTCCTTTCCAACAGCAGAGTTGTCATTATATTTCCACTTTAAATTTCTTCAGCAGTGGTTTGCCCAGGGAGCTGAAAAGAACCAGATCTCGCCTTTTTCTAAGAAGCCAGTGGCATTTCTCTAGAACTGCCCAGAGTCCTGCTGTCCAACCCCTTGAGCTTGGAACATGAATTTACTGCTGGGCTAGTGAGATAACATCTCATTTGATAACATATCTGAAAAGACATGCTAAATCAAAGTCTCTCCCACACCTTGTTTCCTTTCTTAGATGTTGTCAGCCAGTGTCTCACATAGTTCTACTGTGATAATACAGTCACAACATCCTTGTTTCTGGTTCTCTTACAGAGAAACTGGCTCCAAAAGTGGCCAAAGCCACTCAGCATCCCAGGAACTCCCCAGAAGCCAGGGGATCTCACCACAGATTCAGGTTCCTGGGATGGATTTGAGTTATTTTACACCATGGCTAAGGCCATTATAATGGGAATTTCTGCTATGAAAAATAATGAAATATGAATCTGGAAAATGAGCTCTTGCTGTAGAAAATAACATTTCCCTCATTCCCCCTCTTTTAAAAAGTAGGGAGATCTTGGAATTTCTCCAGCACTGTGTATTGAGGGATGAGGAAGAGACTTGTGCTCTGCCATATTCTGTGGCCCAATGAGGACAAAACTTACTGCCAGCTTTGAGTTTTATCATTCCTTTTCAAAACCCTCTTCTGTTGTGCTATGCACCAGCAAAAATCCCTTTTATTGCCATTAAAAAGGCAACTGAGGTGCCCATTATTTTATTTTTGTTTTAGGATTTGTACAGAACTCAGCAAATAAAAATGGGTCCCAGATAAAAGGTGTGTCCTTTCTAGTAAAGCACAAAAAAATCTTAATCTTTGGTCCAGAAGCAGTAGATTGCCACAAACAGTCGGCAGCTAAAATCATTAATCTTTGCTGCTTGCCCAACTGGTACTAGTAGTAAAGAAGATAATACACTAGCAGAATCAGTGACCCACTACAAATTGGTCCTGAAAGGTCCACCAGCCTAAATAGACTTTTGCTGATCCAACACTTGTTAGGAATCCCAACAAAGAGACTATTGGCTCATCTGATGAGCCGCTCACTATTGGGCCTTTTGCAATGGCTGGTGATGGATGACCATACCCTCTTTGAGGGGGAAGATGCAGCTCCTGGTATGGGGCCTTTTCTCATCTTAAATTTGTACTCAATAAATCACAGGTGCAGAAGAGACAGCATCAGTTTCATTACACCTACATGCTCCAGTATCAATCATGCCAACACAACGGGCTGCGTACAGTTCATTTCGGGAGGCTCTTTCTGTTCCAATACCATTTCCATTCCGTTGTGCTTTAGCATTCCTAAAGTGTTGAGCCTCTGCAGCGAAACACCGGGGAGAAGGATGGGATGTGCTGTAACTGCACTCTTTCCACACAAGACAGGGCTTAGCTCACATAATTCGGTTTATGATACCCTGCTATTGTTTAAGGTGAAGTGCTAAATAGTTTGGTAATGGTGCGGTCATCACACACCTCTTTAGTTCTTCAGCTTGTTTTTTTATTTGCTCTTTAGCATAGACTTTCAGTCAGAGCTGCAGCAATTGCCCTGGAGTGGTCCCCTTTCTGTGATTATAATATCATTTTCCTGTCTGGTTTATGATATTCTTTTAGATGATGTTATAATCGCATATTTACCCTTTCCCAAACCTAATTGTAATAAAGAAACCGTTTCAGAGAGCTTCTTCAGTGTTTTCTCATTTAAAAGAGTTTCTGCCATGTCTTCTCTGGCTGGTAAATACCATGGGACCTTTGCAGGGTATGTCCATTGGGATTCACAATTTATGAATGTATTGCAGAGCTCCCACATTGTTATGTTAATTCCAACGTCAGCAGTTAAAATACACTTAAAATGAAGGAGGCTTTAGAGCTCTCAGACTTGATATTTAATGTACATAATCCAGTACTTTCATGGCATGAAATGCATGTCTAACACTCATCATAAAAACTATGAACTATGTTTTTCAAGTATGATAAAAGGTAACAGATTATTCCCCACGTGTGTCCAAAATCCATTTTGCCATCTTTATACAGGGAGAGTAATTTCTTAGTGACCAATTACACTCTGATTTGCATAGGAACAACTACGTTTCATGCAATTAAGTTATCACAAAGTCCTGTCATTCAGCAGCACTCTGTTAATCTTTAACTCAACGAAAAGCCATGTCAGCAGAGCACCAACACAGAAAAGATGGGTGTTCAAAGGAACTGCAATAGGAGCACATTCAGGACTGTCAGACAGAACAAGCTTTTCAAAAGGACACTTCCATTCAGTTTAAACCTACAAGGGTGTTGGGCTGACACCTCCATTTATTTGCTGTAGGGCTGTAAGGAGAGAAAAAGAGAGACTTTCAGTCTTATTAAAGCAGTATTTGGAATAAANTGTTATAGGGATGTATAATTATATTCACCTTAAAAAAAAAAAAAAGGGGGGGGGGAATCTTTTTCTTCTTTTTCTCTGCTCCTTTCGCTCCACCTCAGCAGCAGATCATAAAGCAGGAACAGTATTTATGTGAGACAAGAATCATTGGTTCTAATGTGCATCTAAAAGACTTGATTTTCTGTGAACCAGCCACCAAACTCTAGTCATTTCTTTATTTTTTTACGATTGTAGGGAGACATAAAGGGAACATATTTTAAAAATGTAGTTAGGAGCACAGAAGTCCCAGGAAATAGCATCTTTCTGTCACATCTTTTGTGGCTGTCAGGTCTAAGAGCTAAGGCCACCAATATGATTCAGAGATTTTTCTGGTCAGTACCTACAGAATGTTCAATTCTGCAAGATAAAAATGGTGATTGAACTTTGAGAGGACATTTGAGGACACAACACGATTATGTTGGTGACAGACCCTTAGCTGGTACAAACTGGCACAGGGCCACCACAACCAGCAGAGAGAGCCCAGCTGCATCTGGAACCCCAGCTACTCTCCAGTACTGGGCACTCAGTGATATTTGAATATGTGAGTATTTGCAGGTAAAAGTTTGCAGGTTGATTGTTTCCACATGATTCCCAAAACTCCCATAATGGCAGTCCAAGCAGGCTCCTCCTGCTAACATTTTCATCATTTTCACTGAAAGCTGGCACTTGTCTACTTGTATTTCATGTTTTGTCTCTGGGATCTTTTCCTCTGTGAATATATCTATTATCGAATATTCACCTGGTTCAGTTTGCAGGAAATGTTTCTCTTTCGGGATTGCATCTAAATTTTTATATTTTTCATCTCAATTAAAAATAAGCCATGCTGTGAGTTCCCTCTTCAGTTCTTTTATCATGCCACCAACTCCGTGCATTTTGTCAACTATATACTAATAAAAAGGTCTTTCTAATGTATATGAACACATATATCCCTGTAACTAGCTTTTAGGGCCACTGTCCAAAGAAACTTTTCTCGCCTTTCATTTGCACTGTGCTGCAAAACACAGTTTTTACTCCAAAGAAACTGTAAAGAACTCTGTGTTATCTTTGTTCTGGCCTTAATCTATAATGAATATTAATAGCACTTGTAAGGTGAGATACAGTTTAAAAACATTAAAATATAACTTGGATGTTTTCAAAGGTTGCATGCTGGGTAACATTTCTGGCAGTGCCAGAGGGCCGGATTTGTTAGTGCAATTTTAGCAGTGACTTCTACGACTCATTTTCAAGGTGTCTAAAGCTTTCCAAAAGTACAAATAGGTGTTTTATGTGAGGTTCAAAAGCACCTTCATCATCACCAAGGTAAAATAAAATTGAGGTGCTTTTGCTAATCCCATCAGAAACTTGTTACTCTCTCTATCTAAATAATTCCCAAAAATGGGACTTTGCCATTTAGATGTCTTTGGGAAGCTTTAGCCAGAGGTGAGGTCCAGGTGGCAGATTTTGTATGGAAAAGAAAAAACGCTGTTCAAACAGAACTGAACTCTACTGCTGGCAGAGTCACTGACACTGGTCCCAGTTTCCTGGGACTCATGGAAAATGGCAACCCCCTGCTCTTGTCCTTTGAGCACTGCATCTGCAGCTGGACACCCACAGCTCCCTGAGAGCAGGAAGCTTCTCCCAGGGAGATAGATCAGTGTGTACACAGCCTGGCAAGATATCAGCTGCTCGGGCAGGTGAGGGCTTTCATGCAGTCCCTATCGCTTCTGGTGGCGAGTTCAGGGCCCCAAGGGACATCGAGCACAGCACGAGGCTGCACCTCAGTCCTTCCAGACAGAGCTTTTCCCCTTGCCCAGGCTGCAGTGCCCGAATGCAGGGCTGCACTCGTGTGCACACACGTGTGAGCACACGTGGGCCCTGCACAGCTCCTACCTCGTGTTTGCCCTCAGGTCTGACACCCTGGAACAACCCCCAGGGCTCCTCAGCCCAGCAGCGGATGATGCAATGCGTGGCCTCTCTCTCCAGTGCCAAAGGAAACGCACTCAGTGAACTCGCAAGCATCGCTAGCAGGGAGCGAGGGAGAGGAGGAGGAAGCACTTGTACCTTTGTGTTGTGAATTACACATCACGTCCCGCTGGATATCAGAGAGGTGGGGCTGAACACGGTGTTAAAGAGTATCTGCAAGAAAGTGATGCCTTGGGGAGGCCAATTTAAAGCCGGCAACCTTGACAAACGCTGCTCCTGAGTGTAAGGAAGTTTATCTTGACTGGGAGGGGGTTTGTGAGGTGCTTTGCTTCTGTTGGTCAGCAGGCAGAAAGCTGGATTAAAGGGCTGGCAGCTGAAATAAAATCTGAATCCATCCTTCGCAGAAACTGATGGGGCCGTGATTGCTCTCTGGGCAGTCAGGAGTCATGAAAATGTTCTGGAAAATGTTCTCACAACCTGATAAAAGAGCTGATTTAATAAAATTATCGCATTGTCAGTTTAAGATTTTACTTAGAAATCTTTTGGCCTAGTTCACTTTAAAAAAAGAGTCACCAGCTTTAGTTCTTTTGCAGAAAAAAGATCCCATCATTTATTAGATGAATGAAGATATCAATTTCTGTTTAAACATTAACAGGGTGATGCCAAATATTAGTCAGTTCCTAATAATTTTGAGGGATTAAAAAGATAATAAAAGTAATAGTCCATTACATTACCTACTTCAGCAAGATTGTAATGAATGTAATAAATTCCAGATCAGGGTTATAACAACTTCCATCTATTTAAAATGAATTTGTAGGGTTACTTTCATTAACTATGTATATGGAGAAAATGATCTGACATATTACTTTAAAAGAGCTGTAAAACCGATTAGAAGGAAATATGCTTCCCAGACAGTGATCGGGGCCGCTGGGGAAATTTTATCCCTGGGAAGATGGGGGGGGGGAAAGGACTAGAAGAGGAAAGGACCTTAGAAGATGCTATTGCATTGTTTTTTTCACATGCCCCAAAGTCGCTCTGCTCCTCATGAGAGATTCAGGCAGTAACAGCAGGCAGAGAGCAGGAAAGGGATGAAAGCCACTTTCTCTCCCGACTTTTCTATTCCCTCTGCCTCCTCCCTCAGGAAAGGATGGATCCGTTAATGAATAAAGGGTTCCTGCCCTGGGGATTTGTGCATGGAAATGAAACCGTGCCTGGTTCTGGTCTGGCCCTTCGGCAGCCCAGGGGAAGGCTCAGGCATTAAAGGGGACGGTGGCCTCATTGCTTGGAGGAGACAAGGGACCTAGCACTTGACTGCACTACAGAAATTACTGCTGCACCTAGAATGCAGCCTTCATTTATCAATTTCATAGCAAGGGGGAAAGGGAAAGGGAGGGGGAAAGCCAACATCTGACTGCCTTTTTCAGCTCACGCTCCATCTAGCCACCGAGAGCCCTCCAAATCCAGTCATGTGTGTTATAAAGAGTCCTGGATAAAGTAACTTAATACTAATGATTTATACTTAATTGGACCTCTAAGTGATTAAAGTGGCAGTAATGAATGAGTAACATCCTTCTAATTCCCTTTTTCCATTTGGCTTGGCCTGAAGGCTCTTTCTTTGTGCAGGATTTGACTTGGGGCTAAGCAATGCCAGTGGTTTTTAAGCTTTTAGTAGCACGTCTGGAATGAGCCACTTGGATGATGTTTACAATAAATGACTCCGTAAGCATGCTACCAGGGCATTGGTGGGTTTTTTTTCCTTTCTTTCTTTCTTTTTCTTTCTTTCTTTTATTGGATTAGCCAATTGTGAGGTTAATGAATATGCATTTGGCAACCCATGTTTGTGAGGCCAAGTCCCACGTGGGCATCAAAGGGTTTGAAATGTGTGAGAGTAAATATCAGCTTTGTCAAAATATTGATTCACTGTAAGAATAACACAGCACCCTCCCCTTTGCACTTATGTTCATAAGGATAGACCTGCTTCACATAATTTTTACTTATTTATAGGAATTAATATTGACAATTAATTGACTGAATAAACTGAGATTTTCTAACTTTGTGCTTCACTAATCTCTTCCCGCTTTTTCGGTCTAAAAGTTACTGTTACTCTCTTCCTTAAAAAAAGAAAT
Source organism: Struthidea cinerea (assembly GCA_013397865.1). NCBI lineage: Eukaryota > Metazoa > Chordata > Aves > Passeriformes > Corcoracidae > Struthidea > Struthidea cinerea. The sequence continues at coordinate 813,987 of VZTI01005237.1, read as the reverse complement.
CCATTAAAAATGTTAATGCTTGAAATATGTAACTTTTTAAACAGAGAAAGAGATATCCAAAACCTCATGTTTCACTTTGTGTTGGTAAAGGGAACAGTAGGCAGCATAAAGGGTGCCTTAAGTCAGAGGGAGATGTGTGGAGCTCTCCTCACACTGGGGCAGATCCAGCGCAATCCTTGGAGCTGGGGCAGCTCTGAGATGGGGGAACAGGAGAGGAGCAATGAGGTGTTTATAACACTGTGCTAAATTGCCAGGTATTTAAAATCAATTTGGGTACAGTTATCCACATGCCCGAATTATATCTCTCACTAGAACACAAATAGGAGTGTACCACATACATCAAACAGTATCTGTGTGATGCTGTGCTTGGGTTGTGACAGCAAAACTGCCATAATGCAATTAAAAAAAAACTAATAACGATGCTTGAGCTTCTTTTGCACCAAAAACTTTATTAATTTGGACATCCCCCAGCTCTCTCTTGCTGTAGGTTTTCTTATATGGCTGTGGTAGACTTTGAACCACCCGGAGATCATGTAGTAAAACAAATTATTTGGGTTGTTTATCTTTTTTTTTAAATTCCTGATTCAGGAATATTTGGTGGTGAGAAAGCTGTATGGACTAGGTTTGATTTCATCAGATACTGTCAGAGATGAGGATTATTCAGCAAGCAGGAACACTCCCTCACCTGATTCCGAGGGCAGATTGCTGGCTGCCGTCACGGGTAACAAAACTGCACTGCGGGTGTTGATAGAAACTGGCTAATTAACAGCCCATTACTGTGCTGTCGATGACTAACATCAGAACCCTCTGAGACCAGTTACGCTGGCAAAAACCTGGAGGAACCCTCAGAGGCAGGTGAAACTTGGATTTGGCCTGAATTTTAGGAGTATATGATTTTTTTTCAGGTGCTGTCCACACTCATGTTCAAACTGTGTGGATACTCTCTGTGAGATCAGTGCTCACACAGGGTTATACACCTCAGATGAAGGGAAAAATTGAGGGAATTTCAGTGAATCAGCTGTGGTGCCCCTACACACCTACAAGCACTTGATGAAGTTCATTCCCTATTCACCACAGCCCTTTGTGAGGTTTGCCTGCACCTCTAGAGAAAGGGCTCTGCACCCCGACACTGAGCATCGCTCTCCTCTCCTCTCCTCTCCTCTCCTCTCC